>VWZS01011036.1:273138-504110 GCA_013397075.1 Rhabdornis inornatus | reverse complement strand
TTTTTTTTTTTTTTTGTGAAAAAGGGCCAAATGATTAGTGCATTGAAGGAATAAATAGGCAAATATTTAATTATACTGCTAGGAATTGATTTAGACTAAACAGCTAACTAAATATTTTCCTTAAAAATATCATGACTCTAGCTTGTGTAGGGAGTGTTTAAAATTAACTTAAATGGCACAGAATGTTCTTTATTAATGTATGTTTTGTGGAATAGAGGCATTTCAAATAGCTTTTTTTTTTTGCTATAAATCAAATGTTAACAGCCAAATTTGTTAAAAATGCCAAATTATTTTGATAGGGCTGTGATTTACTTAAGAGAAGAGCAAAATAGTGTTGGTTGGTTGGGTTTTTTCTGTTTCGGTGTCATAGTGGGTCAAGGCTGTGTGATTCCTTCTGCTCCTTTAGACTGATCTGGCTCCTTATTGTTTGTGACACATTGATTTTGATTAAATTATGGTTATTCAAATTTTTCTTGTCATGACTCCATTTCCTTTCATTTTTTGGGTATCATACCTGTTCAATAGTAATTTTTGTCCTGCCCCCTTTAGGTTGGTTTTTCATTCACCCTTGAGTAGTTACGCCTTTATGAATAACAGTGGAGCACATTTAAGCTATTCCCATTGTCACCACTTTTTGTTCTATTACTCTTTCTATTTGATTTGAATCCCAGTTGTTTTCAACTTTTGATTTGTTTGCACTGCATATTTGGTGTTTGCATTTGTATGTTGATGGATTCAGCACTGAAATCACTTGTTACCACTCGTGTGGAAGCAAATGCTGTGGGTTTCTTGGTTTGGTGACTTTTGTTTGTTTGTTTGTTTGTCCAGGTGTACTAGCAGGTTTTTCTCCTTGTCTTGCTTGGGGATCTAAAAGGAATCCCTTTGTTGAGAGGGGACACTTAAACTTGAAGGAAAATGTAAATGACAGTATGTATTCTCAAATCTGTACTACCAAAACTAATGATACAAACAATCGTATGGAAAATTAAAGTCTTTCCCAGTAGAACGGGAGATTCAACCTTCTCCCGGATGAGGGCAGTGGTGACTCACGTATTGCACAGTCCCTGCTCATGTTTAATGTAACACTCATTACAGACTGTGAGATTTGGTGTATTTATATTAGGAGTTTCAGCGAATGTGTTGTGGAATTACTTTTATAAATTCAGGGCTGAGAAATACGAGAAAAGAATGTGAAGGGAGATATTTTATATAGAAGACTTTCAACTTAACCTCCCCCTAGAAAGATTTTTGAATTTTGAGGAAAATCAGGACAACTTGCTGGAGGGAATAAGATGCACTCATTTGACAAATAGAGTTTGCAGATCTGTATCTGAAGTTTTCTAGATTTTCAAATTATCAAGTTTTGCAAGAATGAAGAGTAATTTTTGCTGAAGAATTATTTTCCATACCCAGTGTCTCATTTTACCATTTAGTTTGATACCCACCAGATCTATTTACATGCACTTAAATCTTGTACTTTTAATTGCTATGTCCTCATGTGGCTGATTTGCAGCAGGAGGTATGGAAGTTTTAGATGAGTAATTTCCCTTCCCCTTGCCTTAACATAAGACCCATCACGCTTTTTTAAATTGTCTTTCATTATTGAGTAATATTAACGGATTTGAGAGAGAACAAGGTATGTTGTTGCAGGTATTTTAAGGATGTTGTATTTTGAAGTGTGACTGCTCTACCAATTGAGGACTTTCTGATATGGCATCTAGCGACAAGGTTTATGGGGCAATTAATGTAGCAGTGAAGATAAGATTGTAACTAGACAGGTAGCTTGCTGAGGTGGCACAAGAACTGGATTGAATAATAGAATTAATTATGTAATTGGGTATTCTGGTTTCGAGAGTCTGCTGATATTATGTTCAGTCAGCTTTTGTTTGTTCTCTTTGTCTCAGCTTTACTTAAGCTTGTGCTCCAGTGAGTCTGGCAGCTCTGCCGTCACACGCCGATAATGGTGCAGAAGAGTGAGCTGAGGTCTCTGCAGAAGACTTGGCAGATTATTAAATGAAGTGAAAGAGTAACTCCTTGCCAGCCCAACTGCTGCTGGCTGTTGAATGGTGGGATGTTTGTATTTATGTGCCTGCTAACACCACTGTACATGATGAGAGTTTCCTGAAGGCTTTGCTAGATCAATGTGAAAGATGGTTATCTAATCCCTGGTTGATGAAAAGTGGTAGAGTCACTGGCTTTGAGGTGACAGGGAGCACATCCACATTTCAGTTCTGAGTGCGAGCTGCTAGGCAGAGCTTTTATTTTAAGCTTAAGAACAAGTATATTAGCTCTGCTTGCAAATAATTTTAACTATAATTTAAAAAATTTATCTAGCTAAATTTTTCTTTGTTGGATTTTTCTACTAGTATGCCAGTGGAGTCTTGTACAACAGAATAATGCTTCCTGCTTTCTATGCCTGGTAAGCAGTGGCATAGATGGGCTTTGGAGGTGGGAATCTAAACTCAATCTGTATAAAAACATAATCACGTTTTCAAAGTATATAGGCAGCAAACCTCTGAGATGAGGAAGGTGTTGGAGGAGTAGGTCTGCATGCAGTCCAAGGTGTAACTGCAGGCTAAATGTGCTGTATTGTGTGGCTGCTGCCTTCTCAATGTGCAAAACGAGCAAGTGCCACTTTTCAACTGAACTTTGCACTTTTGTGTGGGAATTTGTAGTACAAATATACTTTGTGTGCTGAATGGTGCCATTTTGGCACCTGTATATCTTCAGGTACTCTGTGGATGTTCTCTTTGTAAGGAATGTGTAGTTTAAAGCATCCTTGCTGGTCACTTCTTTGTGCCTCGAGTAGTGGGGTTCACAAGGGACTGGCTCCTTCCTTTGAGGCCACTGGTATGCGCATGGTTAGAATAGAGTGGTCAGTGACAGGAGTTTGGGAATCTTTTTTTAGTAAGTGGGCAGGGCAAACACCCCTCTCATGTTTTGCTGAGCTTTGTGGCTGCCTGGAAAACCTGTGCTTCATTAAGCGTGCAGCTGTGATTTGTCAAACTACCTGAAACAAAACCTGTGGACAGAGACACCTAGGGAGCTGCAAAATTACAGCTCGAGAATCTTTTCTCTCAAGCCTGAATCCTTCTTGCTTCCCAGGCTGAGAAGCTGATGTTAGCTGCAGACAGAAAGGAAATTTCCCAAGGTGATAAATGGTCAAAAACAACTTAGAATCTGGTGAAAAACAGAGTGCTAGTCATAATAAAGATTAACACCTGTTGTTTTCCCATGGGATACATCCTGAGGCCTGGTCTCTTGGTTGTTTATCCCAATTAGCCAATGAGCTACTGTCCTGTTCTAGTCTCTCGTAACATGCTTTAAATACAAGCTCTCTGCTCAATAAAGTTGGCCTTTTTCCCCTAAAAAGGTCCATGTGTGTTGTTGCTTTTTTTCCCTCTCTCTAGGTCCGAAACCACAAAAACCAATACTGATTAGTTAAATATTTATGGACTCCTGGCTGGATGTTTATTATGTTGTAACATAGTATGGTTTTCAGGTTAAAGCTGTGAAATAAAATTAATTCTGATCTTGGCTTGGGAAACCCTTCCCTAGGAGGCATATACACTTGGCTGGCTGCTGGTCTGAATCTAGCATGAGCCTAGGTCTGAGGAACTGCAGAAGCATGGAGAATTATGGTAGCATTCTGTTTGCAAACCTTCTATTTAACATTTATCATGAGGTTTGTGAATATGTGTATTGGCCAGGAAGCCTTAGTGCTGTGCTTCATGTGCACTGGGTGTTTGTGGGAGGGAAGTCTACATTTTGGAGCCTTGACAGGTTATCTGTGTGCTGAGGTCTCAGAGATAAGAGACGATGCCCTTCCTTTTCGTTCTGGATACTCTTCATTACCTTTGGAAAGCACAGTTTGCAAATTAAAAGGCTGTTTGTCAAAATGTCTGCTTTGAATAAAGAGAGTTTTACATAAGGTTAAATTTCCATGTTGTTATCTATCTTGACAAAATTACTGTTGCTTCTGTCAGTTTCTTAGGTGTCACTTCTCCCTTTTTGATTTGTTCCTTGCTTCCTGTAAATGGGCTTATACATTATGCATCTAGAAGCTGTTTTTTGGTATTCCTCTACAGAATAACTTAAAATATGTGGCAATCAATGCTGCTCAGAAAAAGCTGCCATATTTGTGTTCCCAGACTTCTAGGAAGGTTAAAACCCTGTAGCTGACTCAGAGGTGATAGTACTCACTGTAATGGATAGCACAAAAAATCAATAGGAAAGAACTAGTGTTTGACAATGTTATTACAAGCTAATGTCAGATTTAAAAATGTTTATCAGTAAGATTGTTTTGGCTGGTGACATGAGAATGGGTGGTTTATGCAGTTACTCGGTATGCAGTTTCATTTTTCTTTCAGGGTAATGTAATCTTTACACTTCAGTATTTCATACCTTTCTTTTTCTTACATCTAATTTGATTTAATTGTAATGTGGAACTTTTTTCAGACTGACAGAGGAAAACCTATAAAGGCTCTCTTCATAATCATGACTGTGAGATAAAGACCTGCAGCACATCAGATGCTTGTTTTTCTTCCTTTCACTGCTCACTTAATTCAGTGTCTCAGTTCCTACTGAGGAAAATAATTTAAGGAAGGTATGAGTTACCAGATACTGCTTTGTTTACCCCAGTAGATTGTGTGCCTCAATCAAGAGCTGCTTTGCATTGTAGTGAAGGCCCATCCTGCTGCTGGAATTTCTGCCCTGCCAAAGATTTTCAGCTCTATCTTTTTATTTTCTTTCACCCTGAGCTTTACCCAAAATTTGCATTGCTGATTCTCTGCTAAGCAGAAGCATGTTCAAATGCTAATGGCACAATTTGTAACCAGGCCATAGATAATGAAGAATTTACTGAAGGAAACCATTTAGGGCACTTGTATTCAGTTCTTCCCTGGGCATAGAAAGTTATGAACACCCTAGGATCCAGCCAGGAGCTACGATACTGACGTTTGCAGTCATACCCTTCTAATAGTGCCTGTAGTCATCACTGCACCAGGCATTGACTAGACATAATGCAAGAGCTCCCAGCTTTAATGCTGGTAACTACTCAAAGCTTAACTATGAGTGAAGGAGAAATGGCAACTTTTTTGGTGAATCCCTAAATCCTCATTCAGTATCTTTCATAAGAATCAAGCTTTGCTTCTTTTTTTTTTTTTTTGTCACTCTTATTTGGAACACCTCTGAGACAGCACTGAAAGCCAGTAGATTTCATAAAGTACTCCAGGGAGGTTCTAAGCTCTAACTCATCGCAGTGTTTACTTTGTGATTGTAAAGGCTATTCCTGATGGGCAGGCAAAAAGGATTTAGAGAGAAAGATAGAGATTTTATTTATTTATTATATTTATAATTAAAAGTCGTTGAACAGAGACCTACTGATCTGTTGAGAAAATCTCAAGTATTTTCTCCATGTGATAGGAATTGCTTATTTACAACAGGTAGTTATTGGAACTACTTTTCCCCAATAGGTTCGGACAACTGAACTCCCTGCATATCCTCCCAGCCCTTAAAACTTGTGTTTTGAGTCTACAAGGTACTAAAACACTTAAGAAACAGGAAAGAAATGCTTTTTATAGTGCATGGCCTATAAAAAGATGGCCTCCTGCATGCTTTCATGTAACTTCTCATGTACTAAAAATAGTATTTTAAGGATAAAACTGACACACTCTTCAATGTGTTGTGGATATATGCAAACAAAATATTGCAGAAGTACATTTTAAGCACCTAAGTGACTTGTGCTTTAATGAAAACAAGAATTTCAATAGAAGATAGCTGTCTTCGTCTGGAGAAGAAAATATAAGTTCTGGCTTATTATACCTATAAACCAGGAAGAGAGAAAAGGTTTTACTGCAAGTCATGCAGAACTGCATTGGCTTTTAAGGTGTCTTGAAATTCCCTCATCTTCATTCATAATGTTTCAGTTTGTAGAATGCTTTGGTTTATAGTTTAAAGTTTTCTCTATAAACTGAAGCATTCAGTAGAACTTTACTGGATGCGTGTTTATTTCTGAAACCTCCTGCAAGTCTGCAGCTTGTGCTTAGTTTTCTTGACCAATTTGTTGAAGTTCTCTGTCACCATCCTTCTCAGGGCTGTCTTTCTTGTTAAAGTAGTTTTATGCTTCTGTGACTTCTGTGAGGTGATGATGTGACCAGAATTGTTTTGCATGCAGAGGACTTGCTTTTCCAGGGTGTTGCTGAGCATTCACCATGACAGCTGAAGTCAACACACATCCAGCATGTCTGAAACTGAAGCCCTGAGGCCCAATCAGCCTTTTGCTGAAATCAGTGGAGAGACTGGCAGCAGTGGGAGCTGGACTGAGGACAGAAAGTCTTTTGAGGCTAAAGTCAGAGTGGGAATATAATGAGATACAGCTCCAGTGCTGGCTGTTGTCCAGTGCTGGCTCATCTGTGTTCTGTGCCTCTGTTGCTTGGCATTGTTTCTGTGAACAATCATTTTAGCACTTTGAAATGTAACATTTTGAAAGCTTCTTCTGGCACAAGCTCTGTAAGTGTGTGAGTGGCCATGTTTTGTTTGTGTCTTTTTGATGGTGTTCTGGGAAAAACTATAAAACTCAAGTGTGCTGTTTCTTGGTTTGAATACTGTGGACTTTATAGGATTTTTCCTGAGAAACAGAAGCAGACAGGCCATTGCTCTAGAGTAAGTGGACGTAAAATGACATAGGGACTGTTTGGCACTTGCTCCCCTCCACGGTTATTCCGAGTTTCTCTTCAGTGTGCTGCTCAACACAGTGTGTCTGAGCCAGGACTTCTGGTCAGTGTTGAAAAGGGTAATTAAAGGAGATGAACCTGAGGGACTCCTCAATACTCTTGGGCAAACCCTAGAGTGCATGAATAATACTCTTACACCTCTTTTGAGTGCAAGGAGCAGGGCAAGGGTTTTCAATGCAGCAGTAAACATTGCAGTGTAACTTTGAGGGCTTCTTATATGGAAAACAGCTCCTGTTTCACACCTCGCGAGCTGAGTTGCAATGGGACCCCAGTCACTTGTAGCCACAAGGGTTTGTTGTTTGGGGTTTTTTTTTGTTTTGTTTTCATTTGTTTGTTTTGTTTGTTTTATGTTTTGTTTTTGTGAGTCAGTGTTTCAGTACAGTCTGGACACTTCCACAGCTCCAAACTTATCAAGGACTCAGAGCCACAAATTAAGCTGATGTTTGTCAAGTCTGAATCAATGGTGTGTTTTCATTCCTGCTGCTTATTTGGTGATGTTCAAGCTCCTAAATCTATGTTTCTTGACAGTTTTGTCAGCTATCAAAAAGAAATCTTACTTTTTATCTATAAACCCAGCAAGTGCAAGGCTCTCACTCTTTCATGTGAACATGCTTTATGCTCAAATGTGTAGCTGAATTGAGGCAGCTGTGTGGAAGGTGTGTTAGTGAGTCTACCTGAGTGAACCAGGGGTGTTCTTAATGAAGCTGTATGTAAGAGAAACAGAACAAAATAATCTGCCTCTGTGAGACTAAATGCTTAACTGGTGAATGAGAGCTGGTTAAGATATTTTTGGCAAAATGCTTTCCTTAGGATAGGCCAATTTCAACAAAAGTTTGGTTTGAAAAGGTTGAGGTGTTGTTTCTGGTCAGAACTTCGAGGCTGGGCCTCAACTATCAGCAGCGCATATTTCTTACTCCTGTACTTCCAGTTATGGGGAACTTGGCTTGAAGCTTTGGCTATTTGGGCATTTGTGAAGTACAGATTGAAATGAGTCTTGTCTACATCCGTGATGATAAACCAGAGGAATGCACTAATACTGGGTCTTCAGAACCAAATTCTATTACTGCTTTTTAAAGGTCTCATCTTCAATAACATCGAGCCTATGCTGGCTAAAAACAGATGTGAAAAACCATACCCCTTGACCACTCTATTATGTGTGAATATCAAGAGATGTTAAACAGTCCTACCTTGTGTAATATGAGTCTCTAGTGATGGATCCTTCCCTGGAGTACCAGAGGAAGTCTGGGACGTGTATTGTCACTGCTCTGTTCTTTTTTTTTTCTCTCTTTCTGATAAGCTTCTTGATTACCAGAAGCAAGCATTAGTAAAAATTAGTGCTGCTTTAAAGCATTAAACCCCATTCTTTTCTAAGTCTGGTTGTGTACTCCATCTAGATGAGGGTTCCCCCAACAGTAAAGGTGTTCCTTGTGCATTCGTCTTTGTTGGGTTTGCTTCTGGATTTTGTGGAATTCAGTGACCTTAGGGGTAATTTGCAAAATAAACAGTTTGTTCAGGAGCTTATCTAATGCTTGTTAAAGGGCTCTGTAGTACTCTTAAAGGTGCTTGAATTATTTGTTCTGCTCTGTTCAGCATTTTGCAAGATTTGGAAGCTGAGTAAAGCTATTAGAGGAAATTGCTATACAAATGGCAGTCACTGAGATGAGAGGGGGTAACAAAGAGTAGTAGAATGTGGGGTGTGGATGGAAGAAGTGTGGAAATAATATTTGTAGTGCTCAGTGGTACTGCAGCTCAGCTGGGATAGGGTAAGTGTTTTTGTGGGCTGAACATAACGAAGTCAACCGGCCTGATTTAAATGGTGCTCATGATGTAACCATAGGTTGACCAAATTCTGTTTTGAGGTTGCAGTGGTCTGTAAAATATGCATGTAGCTCCTAAACTGACCATCTTGAGTCCTTGGATTGCAAAGTCTCTACTTGTCTGTAGCCTTTCTTGACTACATAGTAGGTCTTAATTTTCAGACATATTACCCTGCAATATTTTGAACTTTCCCCCAGTTCATCTAATTGATGTCCTTCCAATCTATGGGAAAAGGAGGTTTTAGTGTGCTGGTTTCCTCTGTTTGACATTGGAGTCATGTGACAGTACAAGCTGGCTTGTACCTGACAGTTAATTCACTTATTAAGTAAGACACCTGGCCCAGTCCATGGGTCAGCCCCTGGGTGGACAATGATAGGTTATATTCAAGTCCAAACAGGGATTTCACCCAATGACATTCCATCCTAAGCTGCAGACACCTCACTGGTCAGAGAGCTGGGCAGTCTGAATTCTCAACCAATCAGCTGTCATGAGCCAGGAAATTAAAACCCTCTACTTAAGAAGGGTTGAGAAGAATAAATAGGCTTTTGTCATATGAATCTCAGACAGTCATGTCTCTGCGTCCAACCACAACCCCAATTAACATTATAGACCTGTATTTCAGATCCTGTATAGTAAGACAAAGAAATTATTTTAAGCGTTCCAACAGTTTCTGCTTAAAAATCAGAATATGATGCCAAGTGGCATCTTGTGTCATTTGCTGCCAAATACTATTTTGCCTCACAGAATTTGAATCCAATCAAGTGGTATGAAAGCAAAATTATAAATCGGCATACTGCTGTTATTCAGAAGCTTTCAAGTGCGCTTGGAAAACTGATATAGATGGAAACCTTTACTGAAGTATCAAATTAAAAATAGGGATTATCTTACTAATTTAAAAACTAATTTAAAATCAACTATCTGTAGCAGGGGTTCTTGTTCCGTGGAGGATTTTCGAAGTTCAGTTCACATGGTTTCTGGCAATGTTTTTCTGCTTGGGTTTTTGAAAAATGGGAATGATTATTGAATAGTCTTCCATGTTTATAAATACAGTAGTACAAACTGGAGAGCTGGGTACAATTTCAACCTGTTTTTTTCCTTTACAAATAAATCCAAATGAAAAGATTAAACTCCTTTAGAAGTACTATGTAGATACTCTAAAACCTCCCCAAATTACATTACCAAATTGTATTTGGTAATGCAAATATTGTTTAAGTGTATATACAAAAAAATTATTCTATGCCTAATGGTATCACAGTCTGATAAAATCCTTTGTGTGGGAACTAAAATATTTCTGTAAGTTATAGATATCTATAAACTGGTGAATCTGACTGAGGCTACCCGGGCACGTCTCCACCTGGGCATCCAGGTGAAACTTGGGCGGTCTATAACTCTGTGAGCAGTAACCATTGCTGTCACACTGTTGTAGAAAAGACCAATGTCTTAGTTTCATATAGGAATTGGTGAGTTTAACAGTTAAGTGTGTGCCAGAGGGGTGGGAGAGTTTGCCTTTGGGGCTGAGCAGGCAGGGGAAAATGCCATGTGAGTTTCCTGTGAACTGAGTTTTCTTCTGCTGCATGGGAAGTGCAACCCTTGATGCTCGTTCTGTTTGATCAGTGCTGCTGATGGATGTCAGACCTCAACGATGAAAGCAGAGGAGCTCTTAACAAAATTAAAAACCGTGTTCAGTTCATGTTGGGAAAATGTTATTTTTCCGAGAAAGACAGAATTCCTTACAGAAGGGAGATTTTCTCTTGAAAAAAAAGTGAAACTGATGTAGTGGTAGAGTTACTAGAAGGCATGAACATTTTTAAGCTAACCTACTTCATTGACTGGCTATGCATGCTAGGAAAAAGAAAAGGAGAAAAATTAAAGAGCTTACCATTTGTTCCTAGAAAGTTACATTAACTTTATATGTGTTATGTAGATAACTTGCTTCTGTTTTGTGAAAAGGTATGCATGGGATGACTTTCTGCAAGGTAAAACATCCCTGGAAAGTTCACCTTCCTGTTTCATATTCTATTATTGTTCAATCTTAATGTCTTTCCCAATAAAGAGAAAGATAACCCCAAGGGATATATGGGCATTGCAGGGACCTTGCACCTCATCTTGCACATGACGCTTGTTCTATGAATATGTTTGGGTGTAAGTCCCTCTATTTTTTTGTCTTCCCTCTCTCCCCACCATTGCCTTCAAAGCTGAACAGTCTTTATATATGCCAAAGTGTGACTAAAGCTCAGATCAAAAGGGAGTAGCCATTTAATAAAAAGCCAGTGTTAGAAATGAGTATATCTGTTCATCTCCTAACACTGTTCAAAAGCCTTTCTCTGCTTTATGTAAAACTGATTAAAAGCTTAGTCCATCTCCCATTTCTTCTTTCAGTATTTCTATTTTTGCTCTTGATTCTCTTGTGCAGATCTGTGTTTTATCAAAATGCCTTCACCTTTGTCCATTGGTGAACCAGTATTAGAAACAACCTTTAGGGAAAAATTAGTCATTACATACAAGTAATTTAGAAAATAGCTTCTAATCATGGTTAACTGAACTACCTTTGAAAACTACATTATTCAAAAACAAATGCAAAATTTTGATGAAGGCAAAAGGGATTGCTCTAGCATTTGGGGTAAACATTACAATTTCTTGACACAGTAAATGTACCGTTTCTTTGGCTTTTGCTTGATATGTATAGCGTTAACTAGGGTTGTGACTTTGGGGAGACAAATAACACGACCCTCTGTGATCTTTGTATCAAAAGCCCCTTTATTGTTCTGTTTCCTTCTTAAATAGGGGGTTTGAATTTCCTGGCTCATGACAGCTGATTGGTTGGGAGTTCTGACTGCTCAGCTCTCTGACTGATGGGTGTCTGCAGCTTAGGATGGAACATCACTGGGTGAAATCTCTGTTTGAGTTTGAATATATCCTTTCATTGTTCGCTTAGGAGCCTGTTTATTGAACCAGGCTAATCAAACTGAATTTCTTATATATATGGCTGAATTAATTGCCTGGCTACAAGCCAGCTTGTGCCATGACAGATACATAAATGTGGATATATCACATGTGAATGGTTTTCAGTGTGGTGACTGCCTGGGTTCTAAATTATTTTCAGATTTATAGGCTACTTTTGTTCATTAATACTGTGTTTTCCTTTTGACTTGTAAGGCTACTTCTTTTTCTTCTTGTTTGCATATATTCCCAGAAGAGCCCTGTTATATGCTGAATAGAGCATCAAGAGGATACAGATCAAATGCCCTTTGAAAATGAACATCTGGAATTAAAAAAAAAAAAAAAAAATTCTTTCTTTTTTTTTTTTTTTTTTTTGGATAGTGGTAATTAAGTTCAGGCAAAGTTTAATTTCCTGCTCATACTAAATAGCAGTATTAGGTATTTTCATGCTCCGCCACTCCTTTTTTTTTTTTTACTTTTCTATTTATGGTAGTTCCATAGAAAACATCTTATCTTAATGAGGACAGCCTATGAAGCACAAAAGCCAGCAGACTTCACAGTATCACACTCTCTGTACAGGAGTTCATCTTGTTGCTGCCACTGCTGCATTTCACACTGCTGTGACGGTGGAAAACGAGTTGTTTTTAATGGCTGATGTTTGAGTGACAGAAGCAGAGGGGGCACCCGTGGCTCATCAGAAAATGACACGATTAGAACCAAGTGAGCAGACACACGAGGTTACAGAGCTTTTGGGAGGAATGTGCTGAACACCAGCACCTCTAATCAGCATTAGCATTCCCTGTTCATTGCAAAGACTCTTTAAAATGCCATTTGCATTGATGATGGTATAATTGACATGGCTCCCTAAGGAGCTGTGAGGATTGTAGGAAGCTTAAATCTCAGGAAAAGTCATCTGTTCTTGGGACTTTTTTATAGTCTGACATCTCATTGCTGGCAGGTTTTGCTTTGTTGTATGTTATCATTCTGTTAATAAAGGGCCATCAGTATTATGGCTCTTCTCAAGTTCCCAGCAGTATTTTTGTTAAATCTAATTAAACATTAACTTGCTAATTAGCGTTACTACTTCATTCTATTGAAAAATTGACTTCATATTTCTGTCTTTAATGGCTTTTCTGGAAGATATAGTGAAATAAACTTATACAATGAAATTATTAACTTACATAAGGTTTCATTATTTCAGCAGTAAAAGGAGTAGGAAATGCAATAAAAATTCTGTATTTTGTTTCCAGAGCTCTAAAGGCTAGGGGTAAGGCAAATGTACAAATCAATGACTAATAACTACAGAATTAAGGAACTTAAAATGTTAAAGTGATTTGAGAATGAATACGTGATTTGTATGTCCACATGTTATGCATGCAGTGAAAAGATCTTGGTAATGAAAATGGTATCAGGAGGAGTAGGAGAGGTGCTGATTGACTTAATGAATCCGTGGCATGTGTGATTGCTTGTCTTTGGAAACAAAAGCTTTAACTTCAATTCAGTAAAAGATATTGGATGAAATTCTGATCTGATATGTAAGTGCAAATCTGCTGTAATTTCACCAAAGGCTTAACTTAATCCTACACTAAACTAGCACCAAAAATTACATTACATTTTGTTAGTCCATATTCTTTTAACCTATAATTTAGATGAAGCCCCTTGCTCTGAAAGGAGGTACTGTGTGTTAAACTCTTTCAGATGAACATTAGACATATTGGTAATTTTAGGCACTCCAAAGAGAAATTACAATGGTGAACAATTTTGAGTGCTTATTTTATGCAAAGGTTAGAATGCAATTCCTGAGCAGCAAAGGATTGCAGTTTAAATTTCAGCTTTTTGTATGGGAAAAAGAGGTTTGAAAACAGTAATTATGTTTGGTGAGCATTTATCTTAAGTGTATTAAAGACACAAACCAACCACATTATGCATCAAATTATGGAAGGGAGAGGGGGAGAAAGGTCTCAAAGTGACTTCTTTGGTGCAAGTTTTCCCATGATTTTGTCCTGAATTCTCGGTATTTTTTTGTTAATTCTGTCAGTTAATGAATTATTGAAGGTTTAGAGGTGCCTATGCGGATTAGAGACTGACAAAGGGTTTTCTTTTTTGAAAGTGTAAATGAGAAGGTAGGAAGACAACATTAGATGATTGTGGAAAGAAAAGTGGAAAGATTTGGAATAACTAGTGTTTAGGTAGATGCAGTTTGTGACACAAAAGCCTTGACAAATTCACTCTCGTGGGCTTTTTTTTTTTTTTTTTTGACAATCAAAGGAAACACAGCAGTGCCTTTTTATGGGTCTAATAGTAATTGGCGCACCGTTGGAAAAGAAGATCGAGGCTGGAGGTATAATAAAAACAATTCAGGCATTTCACAAAGATTGTCTGACACACAGCCAAGGGAATGACAAAGTTAAGCTACCACATTTAGTTCCCCTTCCTTTAGCTCTCTCAGTGTTTGCACTGTACCCTTATTTGTCTGAAAATTAATTTCATGTGTCATCTACCAACAAGTGCAAGAAACACAGTGTGGTGTGTGAAATGATTTAATATTGGTGCTTCAAATCTAGCTAGTTCTTTCTTCATTTAAATGCTTTTGAATCTGTTTATGCTATTATAGGTTAAAGGAGATACTCGCGAATGGGGAGCTTGATTCTGTTTATTTGTACTTTTTGAAAACATACTAAATACTAAGGGTATTAAAGAAGATGCCTTTCTATAATTTTTAATTTTAAACTTCTGAATTACACAAGAAATTGTGAATGGTCACAGTGACCCATGGCATGTTCCCTCTTTCTCTTTCTGTTCAAATAACTGCTGCTATTTGCAATTGTAATTCTCATTTTGCATCTTGCCCTGCATTTTCAAGAAGGTGGTGCTGACAAGAATGACCCTCAGACTGTTACTTATCACAAAACATTTACCAATGTTGGCATCTTTGTAACTTGATCAAATTCTAGCTCTGGTAATTTAATTTCCCTTGCCTCAGGTATCTGCATAATTTCCTGAATTACATTTTTCGTGTCTCCTCTTGTTGCCTGTTGAGCAGCGGCTGTATTACACCCCAGCTGAAGAATGGGATGCAGGGGGGATGGAGTGTTCCTGATGTTTCTTGAAACAATCTGAAAGATTATTAGTACCTCTAGGAATTTTTAGAATCCATGTTCTGTTAATGCCTAAGAAATTATTATTCAAAGCTTAGCCTTTTTCCAAAGGGGTGGGGGAGGGAAATTCAGTCATATCAGTAGTGTATCCTAAGCACAGAAATTGCTTACCAATTTGCATTGTAGCTTATTACTACTGTGTTTTCAGTACTCCTGCATGCTAGTATAGAAGGAAAAAAATAAACTCCTTTTGCCTATCTTTATCCACATTGGAGAGAAATTCTTCATTTTTTTTCTTTGTATTCTTTGTATGGACAGCTGTTTTAAATTATACCTGACCTTCAGTAGCATTGTCCTAGGAACTGCTATGGATTTGTTCTTATCACATCATGAAATGGCTCTCAGTTTAAAACCCCACCCAAAGGCAGTCAAGCAAAATACTTTCACTACTTCCCTGCCATGGCTGTGTTACAAGAGCCTGCATGGCAGTGGTTCTGAACCTCTACTTTATACAGTACTGATTCTGGTTTTGTCTTTTTTCTCCAGGAAAGAAGGAAATTCTAAAAATATTAAAATGAGTATTTTCAGGCTTGACCTTTGTAGGCGACTGATGACTCAATTCAAGCTTTTCAGGGAAAGAATATTTTCTGCAGGATGGTACCTGCAGAAAACTTGGATTTCTCAAAGAATACTATGATAAAATGTGTTAAAGGTGAGAGGTGTTAAACTCAGAACTGTTTGGTGAGTCTTCAGAGACTTCACTTGAACTTTGTGTCCTTCTGGGACCACAAGTCCACAAGCACTTGGCAGAAGTTTGGATTGTTTGCCCCAACCATGTGAGTTTTTTATGTTTAATATGTAGTTTGTATGGTAACTGGTTCGTGCAATTTTCGTGGACACTAGAAGATGGAGCTTTCCCTTTTTGGTAGACAAGGAAGAAAAATGACATCTTGTTGCTTTAAATTAAAAAGAGGTATAAGTCATCCATGAAGAGTCACAGACATCTTTTTCAATTGAAGCTTCATGTAAGGAGCAGCAAGTGGAAGCTTTTAAGTTCCCGCCAGTGGTGCAGTCTCTAGAGATGCCATTCATATATGCCAAAAAGTATTCAACATGCACTAAAACCTGTTCCAAGCTGTGCCCTGGTGATGTCTGGGAAGAGTAGCTGTCTTTCATGTAAGTAGAGTTGTCTGCACGCTGTCCTAAAACCAACAGCAGTTAATGGAATGTTTTTTATGATCTTTGGTACCTGGTAGTTATTTCCGGCTCTCTTTCTGTGTCAGGAGTAGTATTACAGTTAGATGTCAGGAAGCCAAACAAATCTGATATGGTGGCAAATTAATATGGTTTAAACTGGGCCTGGATTCTGCCTTGAAACTTCACTTTCCTTTTCAGCTTGAGAAAACAGAAATTCAGTGAACAGAGTATTACCAAGGCCCTTGGTGAAAATGCAGATGTCTTGATGCTGGAATACATGTCAATGCAGAGAGAGCCAAGTGCCCTTTGTTTTCAAGTTGCTAGTTATTCACAGAAAATATTAAACTAGGTACGCTTTTCCCATATGATTTGATATTATACTCCGAGTTTAAAGTACATTATGCAAAATGCTGATGTGGTAGAAAGGATTTTTATCAGTACAAGGTTTCAAGGTTGTCATGGTATTTAGACTAATAAAATCTAAGACAACAGGTAGAATGGTTGCAGGAAAATACACTGCAGCAAGGCAGCTGATGATGTGATGTGTGTCACCTGTGCTCTGTAGTAGGAGGAACGATTTATTGCTAACCATCTCCCTTTCCTTGGAAGGTGTAGTAGACTTTGATCTCTGATACATGGGAATTACTTGCATGTGTGGCCAAGTCATTTAGTTCTGGCCATGTAGCTGTGGTCAGTTTGACTCATAGCTAGTTAACATAATTTGGATTTCTCAGCCTGCAGTGCCAGAAAGTATTAATTATGATCAAACGTGACATTATGAGCAAAAGTTTTGGTTGAATATAATTTTAGGAAGGCATCTGCCTTTTGGGCGTTGTTCCCAATTATGCAGATTGTCTAGAAGATGTTGCTTTAAGCGTCCTAATAATATGTTTTTAATATGAGTTTTGCATATTACAGTTTTCTTTTATACAGACAAAATTGATGTGTCTTGAAGACAGATGTTTTTCTGGAAGCAGACATGATGTGCTGTAGTTATAACATGTAGATTGTCCCACTCTGCACCACACTGATGTGACCCCATCCTGAGTACTGTGTGCAGTGTTGGGTGCCTCAGTACAATAAGCACATCAGATTCTCACACTATGTCCAGAGATGATTTTATGGTAGGATATAGTATTTCCTTGGTCTCTCTTCTGGGATTAATTAGGAGGCAGGTGTGAAGTTCTTTGATGGAAATACTATTAACCTCAGCTGGGCAGGAATGTCAGTACATTTAATTGAAAAATGGTGGTGGTCAGAAGCCTTGGATGTGGAGAAGAAAAGGCAGCTGGCTACCTGTAAGGGACTCTTGATTTCTTGCCTTTTTTTTTTTTGTTGGTTGGTTGGTTGGTTTCTTTGGGTTTTTTTTTTGGTTGTTTTTTTTTGTTTGTTTGTTTTTGGTTTTTTTGTGGGTTTTTTGTTTGTTTGTTGTTTTTTTTGTTTTTTGTATTTTTCCCCCTGTATTCTGCAGTCTGAGATACAGGGAACAGTTGGTAATAGGAACTGAGAGGCCAAGGAAGCCAGTGCTGAGGAAAATGAAAGCAATTGTCAAGCAGAGGCAGGTGATATCTTCTCTTGGGACTGTGAAGTTCATAAATCTGTTATGCACCCTTTGTGAGTAAGGAACACCAGCCTTGCACAGATTTGACATTTATGGGACTGCTTTACCAGCTGTAACTAACTGCTGTGGCCCTTGATCTCTTCTCATTATTTCCAGCTATGGCTCTTGAGAAAAGAGCAAAGGTTCCTGATATTCCAGAAGAAAACTAGAAATCGAGGCCTGTGTATGTGTGATTTTTTGCTTCCTTCCTGGTAAAAGGAGAAAAGTAGAAGAAATAAATTTATTCCTTATGCATTATTATGTAAGACAGTTTTACCAAAAATACTTGGGAATTATCTAGGGTGAAAGGAGGGCCATGCTTTTGTCAAAGTATTTACTATTACCCAGTCTGTCTCAGCCTGTGCTTCTGTTATTCCTGGATATTTTGACGTGTTTTTCTGATAAACACCAGGAAATTAAAGAATTGTTGAAGTTGCTATGATGGTTAAACATGGATCACATAGTATGCTGGTTGACTGGAGCTGTTAGCTTTCCTTTATGGGTGAAGGAGGACTACATGGTAACTGCTAGGGGAAGCTGTGCTGGAAGCCTACAGCTGGTGCACACCCCAGGATCTGGGTTTGTCTCTCAGATATTCACAAGCAATCTGGGCCATGTGCTCTGTTTTTGCTTAGAATTATCTTATTCATTATGACTCCAGGGAAACCTGGTCCCAGGTAATACTTGGGAATAAGGAGAGGTATTTAAATCCAATCTGTTTAAGAACTCTTGCCTACTTTACCCTCTTTACTAGAGAAAAAAATATTTATGTTTGCTTCTCCTCTCGTAGGAGCTTGCTTGCTATTGAGAGCTCCCAGCATTTAGAGAAAGAGGAATTTGCTAAAGGCACAGAGATTGCAGTTCAGGTCTCCCATTTTTCTCCTTTTCAGTCAAAAAATCCCCATGTTTCTTCCCTCTTGAAATTTTCTCAGTCAGTCCCTCTGAGCATAATACTACCTTGCTTTTGAAAAAAAAAAAAAAAGAAAAGTATTTTTTATTTTGAGAGCTCAAACAAGGTATGACTTTTCTAGTTTCGGGGTTCTGTGCTGTCACTTGTTTTGTCCATCTGCTGTTGTGGCTGTGGGATGGGTTTTCTGCCCATCTGTGAACTTCATTCCGTTATTTGTGTGTCTGACTCTGATCAGGCTTGTTTCCTATTAATTTGTTCTGAATCTGTTTGCTATTCCTACTAGCAATCACTCAATGCTCTTTTCACCTTATTTCTGCTTGGTGCATTTGATTAGTGTTTGTGTTTTCTACTTCAGATTGTAGTTGGTGGCTGGGGAAGGACAGGAATAAGTCTTCATTCAGACAGAATAAACAGCAATGGTTTATACTAACACAGAGCTCACTTCAGGTGACTTCTTGCCAACCTGGTTTCACACTGGTGATTTCTCTTGACACTGACACTGCTCAGTTCATGGTTTTTTGCTTTAAGAAAGGCTGCTACTCTGCTGGTGAGAGTACTTTCCCCACTGTTTTCCAAGAGAAATCTTCCCTGCTTTTATTTCTGGATTAAACCATAAAGACTGAAAAGGGCTCAGCATTACCACTTGTTTCAGCTGAAGCTTTGAGTGTTCAGGAAGACCTGTCTTGTTCATGTCCATGGTAGTGTTTATTTCTCTGTTTGAAAATGAGCAAGCTATCAGAATAAGTTAATGTAGGATGGGAGTCATGGAGTCTTCACCACTTTCTCACAAGCCACTAACAGGCAAGTAAGCATATCCAGAAAAAAATGCCCCAGTTCTAAGTTCACCAAATGAAACCAGGGCCATTTTTCCCCCTCTCCAAACCTAGAATTGCATCTCTCTATCCCTCTTGATGTGGCTTAATCTAAACTAGTTAAAGCATTATGCTGAAGTGCACTTGATTTGCTTTGTTTTCTTAAAATCATATTATCATCCTATTGACCATGTTACTCATGTATCACTGATTTCTGGTACTTGATTTATTGTTGACCAAAGCAGCAGGATGATTACAGTGTTCCAGGTAAACTCCAGTGGTTGGTTAGAAGTTGAAAAAGCAGTGAAAAAGGAAATAGAAAATATATTCAATTAAATGTCTTTGTCCCGTATTTCTTGACTTCAGAAGATGTGCCTTCTGTGGACAGTGTGTAGTTCCTTATGAAGATGCTTTCATTTGCTTGCCAAGCTTCTGGATTTTTAATGAGGTGTCTAGGAGTAAGTTTTGTGGGTTGATTGACTTCTCTTCATAAAGCACAGAAATACAGAAAATACAGTTCTCCAGAAAGTCACTGTACTGTTGTAAATCCAGAAGCACCAGCTGTTGGTTTGGTTTGAAAATGCTTGATGCATTAGCATTTGCTTGATGCATTGATACATTAAGTGTATTTGCTTACCCTTACAGGGTTGGATCCTGTTAAATGTAGTTAGTTTAGTTTTGAAAATCTTAACATTTGTGGTGCTTCGTTTGTAGACGGTATTGCTGTCCTTGTAGCATTTGTTTCTCTTGAGCTTCAGTATATGCTCTGAGCCATGACTTAATGTAGCTCTTGTCTTAAGGATTAGATTTTCTGCTGTGAAGGGCTTTTCCTCCAGCCTGCTTGGTCCCTGAAGCAGAAAAGTGTTCAGCATTTAATTATTCCTTTTGTGTGAGGTGTGTAGAATTGACCATTTTGACTCCTATATGCCTCCTACCAAGTCACATATTGGTCATCACTTTTCCAATTTTTTCTATGGTGTCTTACAGAGAAAAGTATAATGATAAAATAATTTTTCCAAACTTATGTCCACTCAAACAGAGCATATATGAAGTAAATCTCTACTGTTTTTTCCCCCTTCCTGCTTAGGTGGAATTAGTATTCCCTGTGGGTGAACTGGTGTATAGGCTTTTGTTTGCAGAAGCAGGCATGCTGATAGTTTTTGTAAAAATCATTTCAGTGTCAGTCCAAGACAACACTAGTAATAAAAGCCTCTTTTCCTTCTGAAAGTCAGTGTGGACCAATTTTATTATTATCTTGTCTGCCATGTATCAGAGTCCTGGTGGATATGTTCTCAGCTTCTACTTTATTACCAGAATATGAACAGGGAAAGTAAAACTATTAAAAAAAATTAAAAGGTAAGAGCATATCACAATCTCCAGGAGCTACAAGAAAATAAGAACTGGGGCATGAATATGTAGAAGAATTTTATCTTGTCTACTTAATCTCTCCGTGCCACAGCACAGAGCCCTTAGCTTTTTCTCCACTTGAGAGCAGTAGATTAATGTTTTGAGTCGGAGTATTGAGAGGAAAAGAAGAGAAAATGGAGTGAATTTTCATGGAAAATACAACCTGTTCTGTGCTTACTTTTCTTTAGCTCCGAGCTGCCTAAGTGTCATTGTCCTGGCTCCCAAGCCCTGCAGGTGGCAGTCTTGTGTTGTCTGGGAGAAGCAATTCCCTGCCTTTCCCAACTGCAGTTGGGAGCCTGTGGGTTAAGGGCAGGAGAGAGGGGATGGCAGCAGATGAAAAGAGAAATTTTTTTTTTCCCCACTTCTTTTCTTCAGCTTTTATGTCTTGTATCTCTCAATATTTCTTCACAACTCCTTAATCCCCAGGATTTAGTGCAGCAATTAGCTCGCGAGGAGGGGTGGTAGCAGCAGTGCGGCAGCGGGAGCAGCGCTGCTGGCAGAGCATGGGGAAGCAAAGCTGCAGCAGGGACGCTCTCCATGCTTCCGCCTCAGCACCCAAACCCTCCCTCCTGTAGCTTTTCAGGGCTCGAGCGTGATCACGAAAGGAGTCTTAATTTTGTTTTCCCTTGTGCAGCATGATCCCGATGTTCACTAAGTTCACAACTTCCTTTAATTTCTGTCAAACAGAAATTGTTCCGTGGAATGGTGGCTGAGAAGGATGTGGCCCATTCCAGTTGTAGGGTTTGGTGATTATTCATCTTTCTACCTTTATCAGCAGGACCTAGAAGAGTGAAGGTCTGAAATTTAGAATACACTTTGGAAAATGTAATAATTTTCTGGATGAAGATGAGAAAAGGAAAAAACCTTCAGTGACCAGTTTTAAGAGAAAAAGGACTAACCGGACATTTTAACACTGTATGTGCAAGAAGTTTCCTGCCTGTGTTCTTTTACCATAAAATAGACTTTGCTGTGTTTTATGTACTACTGAAATTATATAGGTGATTCTTTCTCTCTTTCTGTGTTTATATATATAGATATATATCTATCTATTTATCTATCTCTATATCTATATATATCGGGGTTACACAAGGATTAAAATCTTAGCAGCTATGATTGGATCTAAGACTTCCCTGACTATAAAACTTCATATCCATGGATAGTCTTTTTTTTCTCAATCTCTTTTGGGGGATGAGGAGGCTGGACAGACCCTCAAAATCTCTCTTAGACACAGCTTTGCAAAATATTTAGTTGATGTTGCATATTTCAGCAGAACACTCAATACACCAGGGAAATTTGGGAGAGAGAACCTGTGACTGGAAACTGCAGAGCAGTAACTCTATTCAGTTCAGTACAGGGAATCAGTTTATGGCTGTAGGAAAGTAAGTGGATTCAGAGCTTAGAATAAGGGATAGCAGTCCTGTCTGGATGTAAATCATGCAGCAAAATACCATCATCCTTGCTCTCATATCAGTATATCGTTTAAAGAATTTCAAAACCTGAAGGGTGTGAGCATGGGCCTGATTTAATTTTGAGGTAATATGGGGATGCAATTTTGGAATGAAATGAGCTGAATGAAATAATCTGGCCACTTGCACCCTTAATCTTTAGTTGATCTAGGCATGCAAAGGGAATCTGACAGTATGAACCTGCAGTGATTTAAGCCAGTTGTAATTTTGTGTGGTTACAGGTTCCTTGCAGTGCATCTGGCTTTAAGCTGGTTTAACTGGTCTAGGCCAACTTTGGTTTTTGTCACTAGTGATTAGATTTCAGCAATCGGATCCTAGAGCTGTTTGCTTCCAACTCACACAAATGTCACCACTCTTGAGAAGGGAGAGTGGAGTGGTTTTGTTGAATGGGCCATTATGACAATACATGTTAGGCTTTGCTCTCATGCGTCAGAGCAACACAAGTCATAACCTGTGGTCACTTTCTTCTAAACCTACAGATAACTCCTTGAATGAGAGTGTGGAAAGAAGTGATGCAATAACAAAGATCTACAGTGTACTGAACTCCAGAGAGGCTGGTGCACTGGAAAGAGGGAAAGAAAGCTGCATGATGCAATATTTTTATTGCTTAGCATTTCCCTCAGGCTGACATTATTCATTCTTGCGTTGTTGTTTTTTTTTCCCTTGACTAGCCACAGATTCAGATCTAGCCCTAGTCTGGCCTTTAGTGAAAGTTAAATGGCAGCTCTCCACATGAAGAGAAATCAGACCTGCTTTTAAAGCTCCATGGGAGATGGAGGCAGGAGGCTTTTCTTACCCTAAGGCAGACAGAAGTGCTGCTGACTAAAAGCTTTTTTGGAAGCTATGCAATGAATTATCCCAATGCACAACTCAGTTGAAAGGAAAAAGATCTAGGAAGCCTGAGTAGGTAATTTTTCATTAAGGTGTTAGTGAAGCTAACATTCTTAATCTTGTTCCTCTTCCACAATAGAAATCTTCTTCTAGCATAAACTGTGTTCTAGAGGAGGGTTCAACAGGCAAGTCCAAACAAACCTGTTCAAGAAACTTGTTTTTCTAGAAGACCTCTTAAACCATGTTACCCTGTTGCAGTTTTCCTGTATTGCTGTGGGTTCAGGTTGCATAGCTGTTCACATGTTAAAAGCAACTAAGAAACTTTGTGGGAGTCTTTGTTTCGCATGTCGATTCTAATTTTGCACAGCAAAGAAAACCTCAGGTTCAATATTTTTCGTTCTGTGCTTGCATCCTATATAGTCACCTTTTTTTTAGATGGCTCTAGGAAACTGTATATGATGATTGTACCTTCCTATTCTGCTTCCCCTCCCTAAGTTTGGCCAGTTTGACAAATAAGACTTTAAGTCAAGTATAACCATCTGAATGCAGCCTTAACTTGCAAGCTCTATAATTTTCTTGCCTTAAGTATTTTTAAGTTTGAATTGAAGTTCAGCTCATATCTCAATGACTAAAAAGAAGACTGAAGGAAAGGAGGCAAGGCTTGCAGTAAGGATATTTTTTAGGGCTTAACTTTTACCTCATGTTTTCTGTGTGATTCTGGGCAACTTCCTGGGCTCAAGTTCTATGTTCACTTCAAAGTACGTGATGCGATTAACAAAATGCATTTCTTTTTCATTTTTATATAATTATGGACGCTTTTTTTTCTTTGTGGCATTTATAGATCGGCCCATTGGGACCATTTGGAGAACTTGCTTAAAGAAGTTTTGCCATCTGAAGTTCCTTGACCCTGGCAATGCCCTCCCTCTGGTGCTCTGCTGTGGGGTGTTACAGTCTCACCTTTCTGAGTCTCAGTTGTCTCTGTTTATTGTGAGGTGCTGAAGGCGGGCTGATGCTTTTTCATCATTTTAGGCAAAGATTCGACTTGATCTTGGAGGTATTTTCAACCTTTAATGATTCTCTGATATGCAGACTCCTTGTAGATTAAATCTTATTCCTATTTTAGTTTGGAATTTGTCAAAAACAACTCTTATTAGCAGACTGGTAGAAGGTTTAATTTGTTGCTGTTTGTCAGGTGAGAGAAAAACCTTATATCTTATCTGCAAAGGACTGGAGGGTTATCTCTCTTGCATGGTGTGTCTTACTGCAGGCAGCCAACGAAAAGAAGTCATGAGACGTGTCACCTGAAGTGGAGTGATTCGGTGGAAATAAGACGTGAAATCTGGTGTCTTTTGGTAAAAGATCTGGAGAGTGAAAAGCATCGCTAATTGCTGGAAATTAGCAACACCTTTTTCATGTCCAAACAGTGTAGGTGAAGATGATTAGACTCAACTTCAGGTCTATTAATTTTCTAATAAGTTTGATGAAAGCTCAAGATTTTTCTTCTAGTTTTTTTTTTCCTTTTAGAATTAAGGCTCTTGATAAAGATTAAGAAATATTGTTTGGTATTTTCTTTAATAGCGTTTCTTTAAAAGATACCAATTCTTAATAAATGTCAAAATGATTTGGCATGGTTGAGCAAAGAGATGTGCTCTTCCCTAGAGGTCCTTGGTAGAAGAAAGTAGAAATGCTGCAGGTTCTGGTTGAGTGTTTTGGCACACATGTTCAGACACAGCAACTCAGGGAATTTATTGTAAAGCAATCCCAAACTCAAGCCTATGCTTGGTTCTGTGCTTTCAGAAGGGAGAATCTCTTTTAAATCACAAGGGAAGCATCTGGTTTAGGCTTGAGTAACAGACTACTTGAGTATGTGTGATTTTTCATTTGTCTAAAAGCAGGCGAGTAAAAGTTTGTCAGTAGTCAGCAACTTAGAGAATATTAGCTTTGAGTTGGATTGTACTTAGTTCTGTGGCAGCTCAGAGAGGAAGTTATTTGTGTGTGGAGTGACTAAATGGAGTTATGCTGGTGCCCAGCTTCTTTAAAAACCTGTTTTTTTTTTAATTGCCTGCTTTATGAATTCAGTCTCACCTTTTGAAAGGTTACAGCCTGGTATTTGATCAAGGATCTATTCTCTCTGGAGAGAGAATGAAAGGGTGATTGACCTATAATGTACCTTATGATTGGCTTTGAGAATATGTTGATGGTGGGAAGATTATTGAAGACCAACAAGTGACTTCTATTTATATGTTTGCAGGTGATAGGGGAATGGTAGTTGAGTTTTTTGTCCTTTCAGTCTACTGTTTCTGTATAAGTTCAAATTAAGAGACACATAGAATTAAAATAGGGTTTCCAATAGTCCAACTTGTGTTAATGTTAATTCCAGTGTTTGTTCCTGGAACAGACTTATGGCACAGTGATTTACATTTTATTACCAAATCTTGGGGAATGGGATAGGGGTATCGTGAGAGCAAGGTAAAAATGTTTTTGTGTTTCAGCATTTGCAGATCAATATCTAAGATCTAAGCCTTTGTTCCTACTGTTGCAGAAGTGTCACACATGGGTTGACAAAAGCTCCCTGGATTAGAGCACTTCAAGAGCTCACACTGACAGGCATTATCAAAACACTTACATGGAATTGGTTTGTGTAGTGAAATCCAAGGGATCTGCCATGCCCAGCCAGTGCCCAGGGAACTTCTTTTAGTGGTTGAACTTCGTCTTTGTAGGTTTCCAAATGCAGCTGGTAATGCTCTGCCAGGTTAGGGAGGAGTGGGGGGAATTGCCGGAGCAGGATGTGCTCGTGCCATCTCCTCTAATTACATCCTTCTATCTCCACGCCATAGTCCATGATGCTCAAGCTATTTATGAACACAGTCTCACACCAGGACATATCTGGTGCATGTGCTGCTTCCCAGGGGGAAGGTGTTACTGTAAAACATTGTCTGATTGACTGTGCAAACTGAACACTAATGATGAGTGAAGTTACTCTTACCTTGAACGTGTTGGACAACTTTTTTTTTACCCTGAAGAAATATACAGATAACTGAAGGAATTTGACATGCCCAAGTTAAGGTTTTATTTTTGAACTAAATTAAGAGAGGCTAAGTATAGTGATTTCAGGCTCCAGTAATTAATTGCTTATGGATAAAGGAGGAAGAGTGTCAACTCTTCTCTTGGATCAGCATAGGATCAGTCTGGTCAATCACTGGCAGTCTCTGGAGGAGACAGCAAATGTATTAGCTGATACTTCCCTCAGTCTTTAGTAACAGCTTTTCCCAATTCCTCTCTTCTTAGAATGGGATGACAGATAAAGCAATAGCTTAAATTATTTAAAAAATTCTTTAAAAATTTATCTCTGACAACATTGTTGATAAGGCATCAGGGACAAGTTGTACTATAAATGAGCTGTGTAAGAAACTGGTATATAGTTTTTTTGTTGTCAGTTTGGTTCTCTGAGGAAGTTTATACCTCTGACAGTTGACCTCTGGATGCATTCCAGGGTAACCTGCAAAGATGAACTGTATTCCCTCTATAAATAGGGAAGATGGACATTTGAAGACATGTCCTCTCATTCTCTTAGTAGGAAGAAAGTTGTGGCAATTGATAAATCAAATTATCAGTTTCAGGGCTACCAGGCTAATTATGAACCCTGAATGATTCATATGTTTTAGAGTATGTTGATCTATTGTGAGACTGATCTAAAGGGAAGGTGATACTTCTCCACTTCTTATTGCCTGAGCAGGCCATAATGGTCTTTTTCAGAAGTACTACTCCATGTATTAGTGCTTTTCCACCACACAAGTACACATAGGGTTTTGTTGTGATTTAAAAATTATTATTACAGCACAGAAAGCAGTTTTGTTTAATGTTAATAGAAATTTAATCTCATTGTCTCTAGCAGGAGGTAGGTGGGGAAGGCTGGGAGTAGAAATTGGCAGACAGGGTAGCCAGTTTTGAAGAAATGAAAAAGTAGTAATGGAATTAAGACTAGTGGAAAAGCTAAAAATATTTTGAGAAATATCAGTCTGTGAGTTTTTGGTTTAATTGATTCAGCATTTGGAAGCCTTGTGATTTTGGGATGGGGAATTTATTCTTTCTACTTTCTTCTGTAATTTAAATAGAATTTCCATCTTTTCAAGATAAAGTCTCTCCTGCAATTCTCTCTGAGTAGCAAATAAAAGAAGCTCATTGAAAATATGAGGAACAAAAGACACGGTGGTTTTTTTTTTTCTTTCTTTCTCTAATCAAAGGTATCTGAATCCCCAAATTACAAGGTATTTATGTTTCATCTAATTTTCTGCCAGAAAATTCCTAATAGCATTGTTCAAAACTGGGAATGGGATTCACAAATGGCTTATACTTGGCCTTGTGCTTGTTCATTGTTCTTGGGGACAGGAATCCTTCATCTCACACATTGAGGCACATATATAGATACAGATTTAAAATAAAGTTCAAAACCAGCACAGGGGGAATAGTCTTTGCTATCCAAATTCTGGTCATAACTACTAGATCTCTAAGAATGTCTATTTATATGATGCATGTATTGGAGTTTCTATCTTTTTGCTTTTTTTTTTTTTCTTTAATGTAAGTGATACCCTTCTGTTGTGCGTGTGTATAGTCACGTAGTAGCCTGTCTGAGGAACTTCAGGACATATTGCAGAATTTTATTCCCATAAATGCTTTTGAAGTTGGAGTCTTTGAAGGAGCTCTAAAAGAAAAAAATACAGCAGTTATGTGAGCTGTATTTGGTATCAGGGAGAGAGGGAAAAGTATGTTCATAATCATCTGGTTTGTAATGGTCTAGAAGAATTACTGTCATCTTGAACTGAGTTATTTTAAGTGATGTGGGAATTATTTCTTTAACATATAGAGTATTTGTAAAAAGCCAATTAGAGAAAACATTGCAACTCTCATATAGTATTGTGATCAAATTCTAAATTAGTAATTTGAGTGACTTGCGTTAAAATTAAATGCAACAACCAGTTCAATTAAAAGTAGGTAGAAATTTAGAGATGTAACTTCTTGCTCCTACTGATACACCTGATCTTGTTTGAAAATCTCGCCATACTGAAGTGACGAGTGGTGCTGAAAGTTCTAGTAGGCATGAAAGATGTGGGATTTGGTAAAGTTCATGAAGTGTTATTTGTAGGAAGAAAGTACTTTCTCTCCCTTTTTCCTCAAATTAAACTGGGAAAAGAAGCCTTTTCTTTACATGGTAACAGTGGTACATCTTAATGAATGAGGGCCTCCTTGTTTACAGCAAGAAAAACCTGTCCGTTTTGCACCCTATTTCTTGTGACTGTTTAAGCAACTAAGTATGGTAAAGCTGTTTTTGGTTTGGTTTGGTTTTTTTTCTGGCCTAAGTTGTTTCTTAACTCATCTGATTGACCTAGATTATTGTTCAGTTTGATGTTTTTGTTTCACTTCTCTGTTTTTTGAAGGCAGGATTTTCTTCAAGACCAAGTGCCCTTTAGGTCTTTTAGCTAATGCAGAACTGGGTGGAACAGCCAATTTTGGATGTTATGCTTATTTCCTCTAATGTGAGCTGTAATTGGAATGATTGAGATTGATAGATCAGTTCATGGCCAAATAAGTACATTTTTCCTTTAAAATGTAGGGAGTAAGAATAGCCCTTTATCCTTCTGAGGGATTAAAAGCTTCCTTAATGGCACTGTAGCTTTTATTTATTTATTTATTTATTTATTTATTTATTTAAAATGTGGCTTTTCTCACTTTACTGGGAAGAAAAAAACCCCCAGAGTTGAAGAAGCAATCAATTCAAAAACATCGCTTTTTACCCTCCTTTATTAAATTATTTCAGATTAGCTGGTGGTTCACATTTTGAATCATGTTAATTTCAACGATGTGGAAATGACATTTGCAATTTAGCTGCTCGTTGATTGACTGTTGCCAAAACAAGCTTCCTTTTCTTGTCAGAAGAGGGTCTAGTAAAAAGGTATATGAAATGAATTATGAAGACAGTAATTTTCAAACATTATTGAATGGAGGTAAATCTGCTTTCAGGAGGCAAGGAAAACAAAAGTGAAAGACACCTTTTTCCTTGTCCCATTAATCATGATTTAAAATGCCACTGTGAGTGATCAGGGTTTACATGTTGTGATACTCTGTCAAAACAAACTCAGGTAGACCTCTGGAAAACTAGCTTTAACTATTTACTAAATATCACACTTTAAAATATTATTCTGTACCTGCTTTCCCTATTCCTCAGACATACAGGTAATCTGGGATTCTAGTAACTCTCTCAGTTGGGTGTCACAGCTGAAAACTTATGATTTCACCTTTCAAAGAAGCTTTTAAATAAGAAGAGAATGCTGGTTACTGTGTCATTCTGGGATTTTAGACAGTAATCTGATGGCCTGACTTGATAGTTTTGGATGGCATGTACAGAATGACTTTGTCTGGACTGGATTTACAGTAAATGACTGAATGTTTTTCACTCTGGTTTCATAGAGCCTTGTATGTTTGTGACCTGGCTGTGGAAATAGCTCCACAGCAAGCACACAGGTTGATCTGTGTTTTCATTAGCATACCAAGGATCTGTCATTGTGCACAGAAATCGTATGGAGAAATAACCAGAAAATCCATAGGCTCTTGTAATTGTACATCCATTTCATCTGCAGGTATTGTTCCAGAAAGGTAGTTCAGGTCTTGATTCAGCAAGAGTTTAATTTTGTGTAAGTGTTCAAAGTAGGAAGCCTGTGACATCCAAACCAGCTCTTATGGCTGTAATGCTTGTGTGTCTGTGGCATTAATAAAGGTCTTAATTTCTAAGTTCTTTGGAATCTTTGCAAAGATGTCAGTGGGAGTACCCTGCTCTGTGATACTACATTAGTAGTAATGTTACAGATTCTCCATGGGCTCAGAGTCAAAGCAGGGATTTCTTTGGCCAATGCCTCTGAGCTGATGATAGCCAGAGATTGTTATAGTGTTGAAGAGAAAAGGTAATGAAAGTGCTAATTTCCTCCTGCAGATAGTCCGTGTTAGAGGGGGACTTAATCAAAGCATCATTACTTTAATGAAATTCTCATATAAAATGCAGGACACTCGGTATAATTCATCTAAATTAATTACTCTCTGCTACTAAAAGCAAGTTGTATGAAAAATTATTTGTTCTGCCTATTCATTCATTCTTTATCAGATCTTTTCCTACTCTGGTGCAACATAAGGAGCAGAAGCAGCCTTTTTCATGGTGCTGAGTGGATTAATTTGCATTGATCTCAGGCTAATAGATGAGTTCTTTCACCCAAGACAGCACTCAGTAGCTTTAATAACATAGTATTTTTCTGTGCCTTAATTAACAATCATTTTACAAGTAAGCAAAGTACAAAATTAATTATTTTTTAATTATTATTTTCAGTTGGATTTTTTTTAACTTGTAAAATAAATTTAAAAAACCACAAACCAACCAATTTCACATGTGCATACTAACACGAATCTCGGGTAGGATTTTGTGCTCATGTTAGAAATAAGAAAGCTCCTAACATCTTTCAGATTATAAATTGTGTTTACACTTCAAATTTATCTGTAAAAATCAGATGCATCAGATAAAGAGCTTCTCCATCCAGTTAGAGTAAATGAAGATAAATGCCTCAGAAGCAAGGTGAATCAGCTTTAAAAATACTGAAGTATTGCCCTGTGGGACACAAAGTATGAATCCTGAGTAGAAGTTACGTCTTAAACTTTTATTGCCCATAAACCTGGGGTTTTTTAAATGTTAGGGGTGATCAACAAGAATAAGCAAAAGCTGAATAGCTTATTTCTGATCTGGCTTAAACATTGAGCTTTCTTCATGGCAGCAATAGAATACTGCAGCATGGTGTCTTCACGGATTGGGGTAGAACCATATCCAAATTTCTTGATGTGGATTTGGGTTTGGTGTCCAGTTAGGGGCTTATTTAGTGCTGAATCTGCTACTCCAGAGCCAGGGTAACAGGCAATACTTGGAATCCGAGACTCTGAAGTCCTCAGGTTGTTGGGAGGAGGATGCTCGGTTGGGCAGAGCAGTCGCTTTGACCTTGGCTCAGCACGGAGTTTTGGCTGCCACCTGAGTGCCTGGGCCAGGTGGTTCTGTGGGACTGCAGGGCTCTACATCCAGTGTGTCTGGGTCCAGAGCTGGGATTAGTTCTCTCCATGGTCCCTTTGTGGTTCTCCCATGAAGATACAGATAATGACATGTGGTTGCTGAGCTGTAACGGTGTGTAATATTAAAATCAGATTGTCCTTACAGAAACAGACGTGGATTTTCAGTGCTGTTGCCTGTTGAAAGCTTGCTCACAAACTGGAGCTGGCAGACTGAATTGTGTGAACACTCTTTGTCTTGTCTGAGCACATAAGCCTTCATTTTCTTAGTGGGGAATCCCTAAACAGTTTTTTAAAAGGATGACTCACTTTGATATATACTAGGAGCAGCTGTTGTGCTGGTTCTTAGCTCTCAGCTGGTACCTAAAGCTGGCACAGTGCTGCAGCACAAGGCTGATCACAAACCTGTGTTCAGGGCTCTGTCACACAGAGCAGGGCTGCACAGAGGAAAAGCAGCTTCTCAGCAGCTCATCTCATCTGGGTGGGGGGCTGTCATGGCAGAACTGGTGTAGCATAGATGCAGAATCATTTATAGCTACTGTGTAACCACCTTGAGCTGCGTCCTGTCATACATACCATTTCACAGGGCAGGAAACGGGGGGACGGTTCAGCATGATTCTTAAATAGCTGAGACTTAGCCATTAAAACTTATCTTAATTTTTACAGTAATGTGTGATTTTAAAAACAACTAGTGGAAGTATTTCTAATGTTACTTTCTGAGCCATTCTAATACTTCTGTGTAGTTACAAACTTAGCTGTCATCCTGGATGTTTTTCCCAGCATCTTCACTTTATCTGGGAAACTTTAAGCCAACTTATTCGTTCTTCTAACTTTTGAGCTTTGAATATTGGAGCTCTTCTTATCAGAATGTTCTGTTATTACTCAGACTATGTGAGCCTGCCAAACTTTGTTTTGCTTAGGTTTCATGAACTCTTGATTCAGAAAAGAAAAAATGGATGTTTCTCAGTGTGTGCCCAGAATGCACAAAGGCATTTTCCCAGGAGCGGGTCCTGTCTGCTGAGGAAGGTTTTGTGGAACATGTCCATTCAGCCTGGTGGCTAGTATATTGAGTTGTGGGTGGGCGAAACAGTGGAAACAGAATAGGCTTTGGGGGTCTTTTGAATAAATGCACAAGTGCTGTAAAGGAAACTTGTGTTTCTTGTGTGTTCTGGATAGTGTCTATAGTCCATAGTTAAACCCAGTGGAGTTTCTCTCATATTTAGGGAACATTGAAGCAGAAAATGGTAGGTTTAAATAGGTTGTCTTCAGGAAAAGTCAGCCTAATTACTGTTCTAGGTTTAAATTTGAGGGATATCTGTAAGAGTCTGGATAAGCACTTGGCGGTACTCATTTGGGCTGTTTGAAGGTAGCTTATTTAATGGTAGCTGGTAGTCCCTAGCTTATTTTTTCCTTTACCTGTGAGACTTTGATTTTCCCCACACAATTGGCTTTGCTTGCCATTGATTCTTGGCAGTAGCAGCTTGCTCCCTGGCTAACCCAAATGTGCTCAAATTCAGGTGGGAAAGGCCATTTTAGGCAAACGTGAAAACAAAGGTCGAACTGACATCATTGCATATGCTGGAAAAATATGACAAGCACAAATTTTACCAGCTTGGTCTAATTAAAGCCTCTAGGCAGACGTGGTTAGCAGCTTCCAACCTTCCCAGTTTATACTGGTCATATTTTCGCTTTGTTTTTTGCAAGCAAATTAAAATGGACACTGCAGAATCCTGAAATCACCCTTTGGCTTACTTCTGAGACTTAACTGAAGCCAAAGATATGCAGGTGGTTCTGACAGCTGCACTCAGCAATAGACTCTAGACTTGTTCCCACATAAAGTAGGTTAATCCACTGCTTCTGGCATCGTGGGTTAGAAGAAACTCTTTGAAAATACAACTGTTGTACAGTTCAGTTGTACACTGAAATGCTCTGTTTCCCTTTCCACTATTAAAATACATTTAGTGAGATTTTCTTCTCCTTTGTTAGCAATTGTTAATGCTAATGCTTTTATTTTTGCAATGCACTGTATTTCAAAACTTGAGTTTGCTGAAATAAAAAATTGAGTGTTTATTTTTTTTTTGGCAGATGGAATCAAAGTGCACTTGCAAATATTTGTAATTGTTACATCTATGTGAGAACTTTTGTAATTTGTTTCTGTTAAGAAAAATGCAATCACCTCAATAAAATCAGTCTTTTGGGCAAGTTAGGTTTTTACTTTGAGATCTGACGAGCTGGGTAAGTTTGTTTCCACTCAGTGTAAATGTGGTTTCAGGTTGGAACGCATGAATAACAAAAAGGCAAAATAACAGGCACATTAATGGGCACTGATTAAACTCAGTGAGAGACAGATGCATTATTCCTACATTATTAACTTTCTGACACAGTTTAAATTGCCATAAATTAAATTTGCATGAATGGTTTAGACCCCCTGTAGAATAAAATGCTTGGTTGTGATAATAGAGTAGAAGGAAATTTAAGTCAAAGGTGAAATCTTAACTGATTGAGAGCTGATGAAATTTCTTATCTGTGTTGCAAATTCCTTGTACTCTGGGTCACCCTAGTGGGACCAAGCATCTTCACAGTAATTAAATCACTCTCCAACACCTCTCTTTCTGAAATTGAGGCTATAGGCTGTTTGGGATATATGTTTCTTGCTGTGTGTATGGGCCCCAGCGAGGTGGGAGAACCCAAACACTGAAAGGAGAACAAGGGGAATGGAGACAGAATTTCACATAGATTTTTTTTTTTCTTTAGTTCATACATACATGTATTTCTGGTTTCTGTGAACTAGACTTTATCTGAAAATCAGATCTGAGTATTACAGTGACGTTTTAGCTAATAAAATGTGCAAGTCCTTTTTGCAATTGGAGGAAAAATTTAATTGTTGTATACAGTCTTAGGAGATGGAGGACTTTATTTAATGTTAACTGTTATTTAATGCAAAACCATGTTTAATGTGTTTTGGTTAGGAGATTTTTTGGGATGGATTAGTTCAATGAAGAGCTCATAGTGGGTTTATTGGAATTTGTTAACTCTTGTGTAGTATAAGCATAGATATTGTTTCTTAAGACAAATAGTTACTAAGTATTATTAGAGTCTGTTATACACATGGAAAGCAGGTGAACTTATTCACAGAAACAAAGCAAACTGAAAACAATATGGAAGCAAATATATTTTTTAAAGTGTGTTCTGCATTGAGAACTTACCTGGTGTGGAGGCTTGAATGTTGGTCATTTTGCATCTGTGTAGTCTTCTGTCTAGAAAACATTGGTTCCCTTTTTCTTTCCTGTCCCTTTGCCAAGAAAAAGGAAGCTGATTTCCAATTAAGATTTTGTTTCTTATTCATCCAGCTGATTACTCCATCAAGATGAATGTATTGGAGTAGTTAGAGACGGTGAACCTGTGGCACTGCTGGCTGATTTATTTGCAGGTCCTCATTAAGTTTTTTTCTTCAGGTGAATTTTTTGCCAGCCTCGCCTCTTGCATCTCTAAGAAGCATATTGTGCATTCTTACAGCAAACCATTATCTATTGTGAACTTTTATACTTCTCCCTTTTTCCCCCTTCTTTACTTCTGTCAGTTATTTCGTGATGTGCTGTGTATGAAGATTGTTCAACTTTAAAGTCATTTGATACCTTTTTTTATTCCACTTGATTAAGATAAACTTGCTCTGGTTTTATTCCGCATTACAAGAAGATCACTGGGGAGACTTGAAGAAATTACATAAACGTTTAAAACTTATACCCTCTTCTAAAATATTGTTATTGATTATTGCATAATTAATTTTACTGAGTAATAATACTTGTTACAACATTTTCTAATTGCTAAAGGAAAAGATGGCATGATTATATTCTGGAGGCAAAGAAAAAAGTTTTTGATGGATTGAATAAAGGCTTTTCATCAGGCAAGAGGGACAATGACTATTAGTATGGGCAGCAAGAAGAAGTGAAAGCCAAGACTGAATTGTCCCTGTGTCTAATTCAACACACACTTGTTTTGCTTTCTCACACATTTGGCTTTATGACTCACATTTAATGTGTTTTTAGGGGAAAGGTGTAGAGAGAACAGCTATCTGAAAAGGCTGCTGAAAGAACATTTGTCTGTTCAGTTGCAAGTAGGTAAAAAAACCATGTGAAACTTAAGCTTGAAACATTATGCTGAGTTGGACGTGTTCATGGCCCTCTTTCACATCAGAAAATGATGATGTGACAACTCATTAGAAAAAGTTGATCATGGTTTTGAAAATTAAGTTCTATATCTGTGAGGCTTCGACTTGATGTTCCCAATGCAAGGCACATTAAAGAGAGCAGGTGCACAGTGTTGAGTCAGGCCTTGTGCAAATGTGTCACAGCTCTCACTTGTGTTGCTGCTTCTAGGTGAGCTGTGACATCCTCTCTTGTTTAAAAGCTCTTGTTGCACTCTGCAGGGACATCAGATTTCCTTAGTGAAACTCCTTATTAATTTTGAATCTTAGTGACTTAAGAGACTCTGAATAAAAGCTGTCAAAATAAGCTAATTGGCTTAAGTATTAAGACAGAATTTCTATTCTGTATGAGTCTGATGTTAATGATGATTCTTGAGCAAAGGCATTAGTTGAAGCATTTCCAGGAAAATTATTGCTGAAATTATTTACAGGAATCACCATCTATTTTGACATTTGGGTATGCTTGATGCAGTAAGGCTGGGGTCACAAAACAGATTCCTTTCTGTGGAAGGAACTGCCAGAACAGAGTCCGTGTCAAATGTATACCTGATAGTTCAGTCCTATGCAAGTGTTGAATAACTTTGCATTTTTAGTGCTTTGGCCAAATCTATTGATTTATGGCAGTTTGTAAATGTTATTAAATCTTGTTTAAGCCCACCTGTTCCTCTAGCCTTCCAGAATGCCTGAGTCATATTAAATGAATTTGGAGTTGAACCATCAATAGCAGGATGCTGCCTATTACGCTATGGTGTTATTTCACAGGTTAATTGTGTATTGTCTTGAAAATCATACATGTATTCTTGCTTAAAAATACATGCTTTGAATCATGAGGGGCTGTGTAACGTTGACTGGGATCATGGTTGGAGACAGATGACAAGACCCTCTGTGATCTATGTGATAAAAAGCTCTCTTTATTGTTCTGCACTCTCCTTAAATAGGGGGTCTGAATTTCCCGGGCATACACATGTGATTAGTAACAGTCCCAGTCACTCATTTCCTTGGCCAGTGATACATCTGCACTCAGGTGTGGAGGCCGATGGGCCAACTAAAAAAGAGTCTACTGTTCTCCCCTCAAGGGAATGGCCTTAGGCTAACCTCCATTGTCATGGTTAGGAAAATTTCCTCCCAACATGCCTCTCTGCTCCAGGCAAATTGTTTGTACCCCATTGGTCCTACCCCCTTTGCTCTGCCCCTGGATCCTCATCTGATTTGCCTGTTGCTCTACCCCGCCCCCTGTCTTTCCCATATAAACCCTGCTCCCTCAGTTCTTCTGGGCCTGTGAGAGAATTGCTTTGTCTCTGGCATCTTCCATGGAAGAAGTGCAGNTGTGGAGGCCGATGGGCCAACTAAAAAAGAGTCTACTGTTCTCCCCTCAAGGGAATGGCCTTAGGCTAACCTCCATTGTCATGGTTAGGAAAATTTCCTCCCAACATGCCTCTCTGCTCCAGGCAAATTGTTTGTACCCCATTGGTCCTACCCCCTTTGCTCTGCCCCTGGATCCTCATCTGATTTGCCTGTTGCTCTACCCCGCCCCCTGTCTTTCCCATATAAACCCTGCTCCCTCAGTTCTTCTGGGCCTGTGAGAGAATTGCTTTGTCTCTGGCATCTTCCATGGAAGAAGTGCAGTAAACTTCTCTGTGGAACACCATACATGGACTCACAAAAGAGTGAAATCACTATGCCCGGAAGGATGTCGCTTCTTTGGAAGGTTGCGACACTCCACCAGCGCTCTGCTGTGACGCTTAGGATTCAGTGGATTGGCTGGGATTCTCTGTATTTGTTCAAATCCATCCTATCATCACTCAGCCAGGTACCTGCCTACTTACAGGCTGGTTGAGTTTCAGGTTACAGCTTTTAGACTAGCTGCAATGTGACAGGGCTGGGGGGGCTCCATTCTTTTTGTACGTTTGGGGTTTTTTTTCCACCGATTGGGATCTCAAAGAATTGGAAGTGAAGGAACATAGCTGAGATCATACTTTTTTTGAACCTTTAGTCTGTAGACATGTATCAGACTGAGATGCAGGAGGTGTGGGTGGAACAGAGGCTCTTCAGGCTTTTCCCATCTGTCCCATGGCAGATGCAAATGGGTAGATGAGGTAATTTACCTATCTGGACACAGTCACAGCCACCTCCCAGGTCTGGGCTTCAAAAACCAACTTGCTGTTATAACAACAGGATACTGATTTGGTCATTTCAAGGAAAGGATGTGTATAGAGTGTTTTTAGACTCTCTAAAGTAGAAATACCTAGAATATACATTGTCACATATATTATAAAAATAGTAATGTAGACATTGTAACCAATATAAACTGAGATTACATAACCAGTGCTGCTTTCTAATGTGTGGAGAGAGTATTCTAAATAATGTAGGGAATTAACAATTCATGAAAAGCAGCCACTTTGAGCTTCAAAGAAGTCATTAAACACCACATTTCAGATTTTTAGCATTGTTAAGTTTTAGTATTCAAATCAAATAGCTTCAGATGCACATACACGAGTCATGTAGTACTACTGCTTTTTGCAACTCAATCAGCAAATGAAACATAAGTGAAACAGTTAATTTTTGCTATTTAAAAGCATTGCATTTTATTCAGATCAGTCTTTTCAACATTTGACATGATGACAAGAGCTTGTTATATGTTAACTGCTAGAAGAACATACCTGATGAGATTAATGCTTTATTTTTGTCTTGACATCTCTCTTAAGCTCATTTAAAAAAAAATCTAGACTACAATACGGTTTTGTTTGTAAGAGGTGTATCGATTGTCTATGTTCTGCTAGCTAAATTTTGTATAATGAAAAATGGATCAATGTATGTGGCATAACTTAGTATATTCCTGTCAGTTCAGACACACTTAGTCTACATGTCTAGTCTTGGGGGGGAATGTTCTCATGTTCTTTTTTCCAATGTGACTGAGGTTTCTTGTGTAACCAACCCCAGCTCTTATGTGGTGATGAGAGATCCCAGTCTTAGGAAGGGGACCTCTTCACTGTAAAATGAAGTGTTATACGCACCGAAGGATTTTATGATCCAAGTGTATTTTAGCATTTATTTTATGGCAGGTGTTAAAGACTTGTATGAAGTGATTTACTGCTATGAAGCCATTTGAGTAGAAACTCAAGCAAAAAAATGTTTGTAGGGGTTTTTGTTGGTTTTGTTTGTTTTAAAACTGATTCTGCCTTGTGCTTGCTTGCAAAGTGAAATATTCTGTGACAGGGATGGAGAAGAAGAGATGTAAGCTGCTATGGCTGAGTAACAGCTCTGCTGACACTCCTGTTCCAAGAGGAAATTGTACTTTCTTCTAGTTTGTTCCACATTCTCTAAATCTATCTTTGCCATGACTGTTGAATGACAGTACAGAAAATTCAGAAGCTCCTGCTTCCTTAACTATTTTAATATAAATTTAAGAAGTATTAGCAAAGATTCAATACATCAGTCTGATGATTTTCATTTGAATGCTTTCTCTTTCAGTAATATCCTGCATAAAATACTGATTTAGAGGAAAAGAATACCAGTATAAGGACAGCTCCTCTTTGGGCTTGATTCAGATTCTGTTGCATTGCATTACAAGAGCAGGTGAGCAATGAAGGGTGCTTTTATACACCATTCTACGTTTGTGTATTTTTGGTATGTTTCTTGCTTTTTCTCCTTGCTTTCACTCAGACAAGTTCTTTCTGTGTGCATTGCATCTACATGACACACAACATGTTCTTTCTCAAAGACCAGAAGGTGGTCCAAGAACAAGGAAGAAGCTGCCCTGGCTGCCTTCTCAGTCAGGCTGTGTTCACAGTCTAGCACACTGATCTTTGTGTTTTGCAGTTATGACTAAGATTTGCAAACTGAATTAGAAAAATACCTTTGATAAACTCTAAAGACTCTTGTGGTCTAATCAGATAGATGGATGGTTGTGACAGCTACAGCTGATCTGAAGCTGCACAGATAAATTTGGTTACAGAACCCCAATTTGGCTTGCCTAGCTCATTGAAGAGTAGAAGTAAACAAGTCCCCAGGTGAGGCAATGATAGGTTGGATTCAAATTCAAGCTGGGAACCCCGGCCAATCTCATTCAATCCTGAATGCAGACATCTAGTTTGCCAGTGAGCTGGGCAGTGTTGAGACCTCAACCAATCGAGTGTTCAAGTGTGGGAATTTTGAACCCTGTATTAAGGGGGGTTCATCAATGAACATCGGCTGGTGTTACATGAGCTTTGGTGTGTTCAGTCGTGTGCCTGTCTACAAAACTGCAACCAAACATAACAGATGGTTGCTTTCTATTTTCTGTAATGTTCTGTTGTTCTAGACTATGTGCTTGAGATAGGCATGACCTTTTATACAAAAATCGCTTCCTTGTTGGTATTGCTGTAAGATCACTTCCAATGTAGAATTGAGATTGGTTTGCCTCACTGACAGAGGCAGGTCTCTGCACTGATGTTCAGAATTTCCAGTCTGACTCCATGGGCTGTAACTAATGACGCACTAAGTATATTTCCACTGGAGAAAATGTGCAATAATTATATTGAAATCTTCTATTTTTAGAATGTGATAGAGTGCCTTAGTGCATTGTGTTTAGACCAGCTGTTGCATTTTTTGTGATTGATTTGCTTTTTTCCCCTGGAATTCTAGCAATTCCAAATGAAGGAAAGCATATGAGTAAGGGCAATATGTTTTACAAGGTACAATGAGAAATCTGCTTCTGTAGCAGAATCCTTGAAAGGGATAAATGAGAGGGATTAGTCTGAGAGAAAAAGTCACAAAAGTATGTGAAAATGCTGTGGTTTATCTTAAAAAAAACTACTTGGTATAAGAAGGCTTGACAAAATGGTGTCTATTTACCTACTAGTTAGAGCTGAAAAGTTGTTTGTTTGCTTGTATCTAGAATGTGTTAGTCCATGTGAATTTTGAGTAAGGGGAAATCCTCTTCAGTTTTGAGAGAAAAGTCAGCTTTTTAAAGGAAGACCTGAATGCCTCTAAGAGGTGTACCAGGTTTTGGTAGCATGCGTATCATACAGGTTTCTTCCCATATTAAACATTGCAGTATAGAGTATTTTTGTTTTAGTTCTTCTTGTTTCATACTTGTAGGTGTTGGCAGCGACAGATAACTAAAATACTACATGCAAGAGCCAGAAGAAATGACACGGCAGAACTTGGACGTTAGAGGTAGGATTGAAGTGAAATATAAGTGGCTTTTATGCCTCTGAGTGGAGAATGTACTTTCCAACTGCTTAAAGGGATTTTCTCTTTTGATCATTTCAACAAAGATGTACAGTCTGTGTAAAACCACTAATCAGAGTTAACTTGAGGGAATCTAGGATGAATCTGCTTGGTTTTAATTAGAATTATTTAATAAGCAATTACCACTGCTGTCTGCATGCAGAACCAAAAGGGGGAGTGGTGTTTCAGAGTTTCTCCTGAGGAAGGAACTAGTTCACATCATGATACTGTGACTCAGCTTCCTGCCACATTGGTATGAGAAGGAATAAGAAAATTTTGCTGTATTTGTTGAGATACAGTGAAAATGTAACAAATGTGAACAGTAAGAGTGTGTTACCTTCTAAATAGGTGATATGAGCTCACAATATTTTGTAGGTTTTGAAAGATGTGACAAAACCAGCATTTAGAAGATCAAGAGAAAGAACTAAAAGCTTCATGTGTAAAAACTACATTTCTTCTATTTGGAAAACCATCTTGATGGCAAACTTCAGAGTTGAAATATGCAAATGTCCTGTCAGCTTGATCATCTTTTTGGCAATCCCTCCTACATTTTCCCAAAGGCTGGCAGCACAGCTTTGAGAACTTCATTTTTTCTAGAGGACTGCATAAGTGATTTTGGAACCAAATTCTCTGGTCTCTGTTTCTAGGACTGGCTATCTGATCTCTTGGAGTCCAAAGAATAAAGCTGGGCTTGTGTGCCTCAGATTCATTATTAGATTTGTCCATCACCTTCCTTTCTTCATACTTGTGAAACTGCTAAAGCTGTGCAAGAGCTGTCTGAGTGCTTGGACAGAAAAATCAGACAGATGGCTTCTGTTAACAAATTATTTGCCTTTGTGGTAATTGGACATTTTGTTTTAGGAATACAAGTGGTTTTCTTGGCAGAGAAAGAAGCAGATGAAGAAAAGCATTTAATCTGCATCTTGGCAGATGAAAAAAAGCATTTAATCTGCATCTTGGCAGATGAAAAAAAGCATTTTTCCTATGGTCTGGCTTGATGCTAAATTGCACAAGAATGAGCTGCCGTATTTTACAAATAATGGAGTGGTAGGGTGCTGTGCTGGGTCTGCAGGGTGAGCTGGGCTTGCTGCATGCACTGCACTCTCAGATGGGCTTTAGGTACCAGGCATGGACTCGTTTCTGGGAATGAATGTGTTCTGGTCAGGTCTGCACAGAGAGTCAGTTGTTCAGCTGAAGCACAGCCCTCTTTGAGCCTTGCGTAAGTGGCTCAGATCAGTAATTCACCTTGGCTTTGCAATATGAACATGTTTCAGTATCAAATGGTTCAGGTCAGTAGCTCACCTTGAATTTGTGCAGCCCTCTGGCAGCCTCCTGCCCGGCCGGCCTGTTACCTGTATTCAAGTGGAAGAAAGGAGAGAACTTCCTGGGGTTTGTTCAGTTTTAAAATGTGTGTTCACAGAGGTGTGTTCAGCTTTCTAAGTGGTTTAATAGGTTGTCAATTCTAAAACCCAGTCACTGATTCGTTTTTGTCAGACATAGAGGAAGCTCTCAGAACTCCTTTTTAAAAAAAAATTATTTCTGTGGGTGTCTTCCTTCCTCACTAAATGTTATATGTGCAAAACCAACACAAATACGAACTTCTTTCAGTATCAATTTTGTCTCTGGGAATTTCACTGTGTTTTCAATTGTTTATGTTGATAGTTAAAACTTTAAAGTGAAAAACCAGTAGATAAGCTGAAACACTAGACAGTATTGCCTACATTGAAGCAAAGATTAAATTCAGCCTAGATATTGGAGTGTAAGTTGAAATTGAAGTTAGTTTATGTCAGAGAAGAATTCTCTTTTGGTCTCTCAGATACCTTGCTGAGGAAAAGACAAGAAAAAATACTAAGTGAAAAAAAAAAGAGGTTGTATGGAAGAAAGAGGATTATATTAACTCATCTTCTCAAGCTAGAACTTGCAGTGAGGTGGAAAAGGCAGTCTTGTCTTTTATGGGCTTTTGTAGAAATACACAGAAATGCAGTTACTGCCATTAATGTGCAGAGTATTGAAGTTACGTTGGGTGCAAGAATATGCCTGCAGACCTGCATTAAGGGTTTAGAAGTTTTTATTGTTTGACACAAAATTGTGATGCTGAAGTTTCAGAAAAGTGGAAAAAAATGTCAGGAAGTAAAAAATGTTTTTCCCCTGCTGGGATATTTAAGATTAATTATTAAGTAACTCGGTAAAAAATTCACACTTGCTTCAAGGTACTCTAATTGGATTTACTTTAATGTACTGTCCTATCTTACTGGAAGAAATGTTGAAGGTTTTTTGACAATTTGAGTTTAACTGTAATAAAAATAATAATGGAATCATCTCAGTGGTGTACAGTTGTACAGTATACACGTAACCAAAATGAACAACCAACTAATTTTGAGTTGTGAAAAATACGGCTGCAAAATGGTAGTTTACTTTTTTACTCTAGGTTTCTTTGGCCACTGTTGTTCATGGGAGATATTTCTATAACCTCATTCTGCCTGTAGCTTGGACTTAGTTTAACTTCCAGACTGAATGTTTAGAGCCAGTTCTTCTGGTAATCTTGCCATATTTTGTGTTCTACTGTGGTCTTAAATAGTTTTTATTACTGGGTTTACTTGTTTGGCGTTTTTTTTGTTCACCACTTAGAAGAATTGTATTTTCCAACACTTCAGAGTTTCAGAGAGTATAATAAGAAATGAGTAGTAATATTTTAGACTTTAGTTTGTACCTAGAAGACATAGAGGGTCTTTCTGTTATTTTAGTACCTGATAAGAGATGAGCCATCTGGTAAATAGCAGCTTACAGCTTCCTAGGGACAGGTGATGTTTTTTAAAGATGCTTCATTAACACTAATGTTATTTTTATTCACTGGTTTACAGAAAGGTGAGTAAATAACTTACATCTTATTAACATTGAGGGAATTGGTGAGTGTTAAGTACAGGCTGTTATTCCTTTGTTCAGGAAATGCTCAGGTATATAACTTGGAAAGGTTTTGGTTTTCTCTCTTGTCTTATGTTTATGAAGAATATTTGAGAAGAAAACTGCAAAATTTCAGTGCACTGCAAGTTTCTAAGAGCTGGGATCTTATTCAACCCACACTTTTTACTGACTTGAAAGTACTATAAAATAATGACAGGCTATTCTATGCCATTATTTGTCTTGCCATCAGCTGTATTTCTCGAGGATTCAGTGAAAAGGCATTTAAAACCTTGTAGTGCTGTTTTACATGTCCTATATAAAGTGCAGAGATGGAGATAATTCTTAAAACTTTTTTGCTTTAATGCTGATCACAGAAAAGAATGCAGATCACTGGCTTTTGTCATGGTTTTCTTCAGCTTACTGATTTTTAGTAAGAGCCTTACCTTAAAGGATTTTCACATTTAAAGCTCAGCATGTTAGTCTTCATGCTTCTCTCATTGACCATAATTAATTTTTAGACTAAAATCAAACCTTTTTTTTTGTATTTGGCTAGTCAGCCCTTTTTTTAATACTTAGGATGAGTCTCTGTTGTGCAAGTTATTTTACCTTAGGCAATCCCTGCTGTGCGTCTGCAAGAAAACATTGTTGCTTTGAAGTCCTGAAAACTGTGTATCTAGCTTTTTTGTCCTTATCCCTCTTTTCAAGTATTTTGCATAGTTCTTTCTCCTAGTTGAAGCTAATTAATTATGCGAGTTAAACACTACAAAGTGAGAAGGAGAACATGCTTGAAATGAGGAAGGGCTGAAGTTTGTATTATGCAGATAAAGGAAAAATTAATCAGCATAATGGATTATTTGGATTTTCAGTTTTGTGTCCATCCATGTGGCTTCTCCCTGCCCCAATCAAACTCGAGGTGCTTTCATTGATAAGGGGCTGATGGAGACCTTGGCCATGTTCTCTAGAGAGATGTCATCTGTCCCAAGAGCTTGGTGAAATTACCTGCTCTTGGCAGTAGTTTCAGACAGTAATCAGTGATAAACATCTTCAGGAAGAGAACTTGTGTTTTCAGAAGATGTTGATAATTAGTATTAACTTTAGGGAATTCATGGCATGAAGGGAAAACATGCTTGACTCAGGGGGTTCTTTATATCAGTGAAATTATTATTCCAAATCACTGTTCTCTTATTCTTTTAGCTCTCACAACAGTTAAATATGTTAAGAATCTGAAGTAGGACTTGTCACGTTGGAGTCTTAAAAGATAAAAATGAAGGAGAAATATATTTCTCTCTATTTGATTTTTTCAGTAGTAAGGGACTTTACTTCTGGCTTTCCCTCTTCTAGGACACTTTGACTCAGTAGCGGCTTGGACTCTTATCTGCTCCAACGCATTTTTTTATTCATTGCCTAACTGAATTGAGGTATAAGCACATAAGCTGATCTCTGAAAGGCTGCAAGTTCAGAGGCTTGCAAGGCCAGGGTGAGGAGTTGCAACTTTTCTGACTGCCTTTGTAGACACCTGGCATAAGCTTTGAATTCTACTTTCATTTAACTTCCTGCTTTTTTCTGTTTCAGAAGTTACATTATTATCCAAGATACCTTAGTTGCAAAAGGAGAGCCAATAACTTATCAAAATCTGAGCCTCTGTCTTAAGTACAACTAGAATAGAGGAAATAAAGCAATTTAAGACTGTTTGATTCCAAGGCGGGAGCTAGGTACTCTAAAAAATAAAATATGAACTTACATGAAATTATTGTAATAAATCAGAAAGGGCTTCCAAGCCACTGAAACACAAATTGCAATGTTCCTTCTGATGGTTTCATATCAGCCTGTCCTTTGAAGCAAGCTAACAAGTAATTTTGCTCCACCATGCAATGTATGTCTACATCAGAGGAGAACTGGGAAAAAAACCCAAGGAGCTGGAGTTGACCTGCTGACAGCCTTGGTTTTATCATCTACAGAGGACATAGAATTACTGACACATTTTTGTCACAATAATTACTAATTCAAGTGTTTCATCTCTATCCATTCAAATGCTTTCCTACCACTTCTGTAATTTAGTCTTTCTATTAGGAGAATTCACTGAAGTCCTGTTTAAGGTGTGTAGGAATTCTGGGTGCCATAGAGTTATGTAATGTTTTCAACCAAAACATTTCTGACAGCAAATGTAGTTGTTGTTTGATGTTTCTTAAATAATTTAGGTTCTGTTGAAATGTCTTTCTTTTAAGTTTTACTTTGTGGTGAATAAACAGCAAGTTCAAACAATGTTTAGAAATTGAAACAAAATGCCTTTATTGTCATAGTTTTTCCATATGCACAGGACTGGTTATTCAGAATGTCAGCACAGTTCAAATAACCCCCTCAAATAGCAAAACTGTTCTCCCACAGCTATTTCCTAGGAATATTTGCATCCAAAAATCACTCTAAAAATAATTACTTGTTTCTGCAGCTTATAATCAGGTAACATAAAAAAAAGACCTCAATTTTCCATTGAAAAGATAATACCTGAAGTAGTATCTGCAAATTGGAATGTAGGAATGTAATGCATCAGTTTTAATAGTGAGGGTGTCATTTGACCTGATCCTTCTGTTTTTGTCTTTCTACTTTTGCTTTGTCCTGTTCTGTACCTTGACCTGATGTGTATTAAAAACTTGCTACTGTTATGAAATTAACACAAAGATCCATCTCTCTCATCTGCCCTGATAATGTCTTTCCAGGCTTTGATAGTGACTTCTTTAAAACTCTGAATGCCTCCATTTTAATATTTTTTTGCGTTTGTCCCCACCCATTCACAGGTAAATGCTGAAGTTCTCCTGGGTTCATGACATTTTTGCATCCTTTCAATTTAGCCAAATACAGAGGATGGTAAATAGAACAGGAGATAAATAGAAGATTGGAAATTAGAAGTTGCAGCACAGAAAGGACCTTCCTCAGTGCAGGGGGAGCACTAGGCTCACTGCTTTCTTGGTTTTTAGCTGTTCCTGTGTTTCCTGGCACTGCCCTTGGAACACTTCTAGGCCACTGCTCAGGTGTCCAACTCTTTCCTGCTGTGTTCCTTGGCAGCTGGACCTGTTCCTATTCCAGGTCTTCTCTGCAATGCAAATGCAACCCGTGTCTGCAGTGCAGGATTGTTGTGTGCAGTGGCTGGAAGGGTTCTCCTTCTCACACAGGATTTTGGATTGGTGGTGAGATCGGAGAGGTGCTAGTGCCAATATAAAAACACTGTGGTGAATAACTTGGGAGCAATATCTGCCAATAAAATAGAGTGCTTCTTGATTTTCAGTTTGTATTTTCCAGCAATATCTGAGTGTTTCTTTGCAAGAACCTAAGCTGCTGGGAATTTGGGATTTTGGATAGAAACAGAAAGTCTGCGTTAGACTTTTTTAAAGGTTTAAAACCTGAATGAACTCATAACTGATTTGCAGTACAACCTAATCTACTACTGCTTGTTAAGTAAAAGTACTCAGAGGGAAATAGCATAATTTTAGAGTTATTTTCATTTTGATATATCTAAAAGTAACTCCTAATGAGAAGAAACAAGCAAGAGAATCTGACTTTAACTGCCTCACCATATAAAAAGTGTCATTAAATTATCTTGAGAGAAGATGGTGATGATTACAAAACATCTAAGCTTACTTTGAGCTTTGGCTGAAATTTTGAGCAGTTGGTTGTTGCTCTGTTCAGTGAATAATTTCTTGAGGGTTTTGTGTCATGTTCTGCCAGTCAAAGACAAAAACTTAGTATATTTAGACATGTGAAGTCATGTTTTCTTTAAAATCAATGTTATGTCCAACTACTTTGCTTTGCCGTGAGTGCCTGCTCTTCAGGTGGGTTTTGAAGTGGCACATTTTGTGACCTGAGACTAATTAAACCAAGATCCTCTGCAGTAAAATACCCACTTGAGACAGACAAGTTCAGCTGAACTAACCATGCAAAGGATAAGAATCAAATACTAAAGCCTATTTCTTCACTCATTACAGCAATAAAGGTACATATAAGGAGGTGAGTTTGTGTCTTTCAGTCTTTGCTCACAGATAGAGAATATGTTCTGAAATAGGATTTCAGGAAAATCCCTCTCAGGTTCTCTGTTTACAGTATGTTCTTCCATGCCTTTTGGAAACTGCTGGAAATTTTTCCAGTAATTTAAAATATTTTATTTTACTTTTATTGTAATTACATATTAGTGAGAGTTACAACTGTATTCAGTCAATTTCAGTTTATAGAAGGTTGTCTTGTACATATGATCATCTTTAATATTTGTATAAAAATTCTTCCAAAAAGGAAGATCTGCATTTTTATTAAGTATGTCCGTAATTTTTTTTCCATGCAATTTTGTCATACAAGTTGTGAAACTTGTGCAGGTGATATTTTGTTAGTCAGTGATACGCTTCTGGTGAAGGCAGAAGAGAAGATAGGGAGCAAACGATTAGCCTTCATTAAAACACTGGAAATTAAAGAAAGCTCTTATATTTGGCTCTGAGATGACTGTGCTTCTGATTTGTGATGTCCTGTTTGAGCAGGAGGGTGGAAGTGAGTGTCCCTGCTAAGTTTCTTAGGCAGAACACACAGCCTCGTCAGATGTCTCAGTAGGATTTAGAAGAGATGATTCTTTGTTGCTTTTTCATTTTTAACTTCTTTCCTTTAAAATATAAAACTGAATGATAGCATAGCTTTGAAATACTTTCTTCAATTTATTTGTAGGAGGACTATAAAATTTAAAACTTGTCATTAAGAACCTTTGCTCCATTTTCCTGCATCTTGCAAGAATGCTTCTAAGGTTGCTCTTTAATGTGCTCTCCCTCTGTCCAGCTGAAGACTTCTCAGTGCCAAAATTAAATGTTTACTAAGCTACAGAGAAAACAAAAAACAACTTTAATCTGAATTTTGGGGAAACCCAGTTACAAATCTTGCTGTAAAAAATAAGAAAGCATTTTTAGATTCAGGTATATCTATACCTGTAATATATCTGAGTTCCATTAGATGTGTGAATCATATTTTCACTTTAAAGACACAATTATATGCCCTTGGCAAGGGAGGAGTAAGCAGGAGAAATGTTCATTTGCAACATGTTCTCTCTGGAGAGATTAAAGAACCAAGTGATTCTTTGCAAAATATGTTTAAGAATCTCACCAGGTTCAACTGTAAGGGGGAGGGGAGGAGGGAGAAAATAATTAGCTGACTAAATCTTTCCCTCAAGACAGAAGATCATACAGAGAATGATAATCTTGACACCAACTTTTTTTTCTCTTCTTCAAAGTATTCTGTTTTCTTTTAGTGCTAGTGAGTTTGGGGTTTGTGGAAACATAACAGTGAAAAAAACTTACTAGACTGTTGTATTGCACTGTTTGTTTCATAGGTTGCACTGTTCATGGTTCTATATTGCACTGTTACGTTTTTATACTGAACTGAGAAAATGGTTTACTCTGTATCCCCCGGAGCTTGTGAAGTTGGTTCAGCCCTCCCTTAGCCCCTCCCCTTCGTCTGTGTCCCAGTGGTCGCAGGTCTGTTCCTCCCCTCCTATTTCCCTGAGTTTAAAAGTGCCCGCCGTCTTCTTGCGTGCTCTCTTTCTCCTTTCACCATGTGGACAGAATAAACTGTGGATCACCTTCCCATGGGAGAAAAGAGCCTTCTCTGTTTTTTTGCCTCTGTCTATGGGGATTTCCCACCTCTCTCTAGTCCAGAGCTAGCCGGAGGACCGGAGAGGAAAATGGGATTTCCCTCACTAGACAGACAAAATGACCTAGTAATGTTCCCTTCTTGACATGATGGGCATTTTTTAGACTATCATACATTGTGAATTTTCTTTGGAGACTCATGTATATTAAATAAAGTTATTAGAACAATGACCAAAGGCTTCCAAGGTGAAAAAGAGGATTTGTGGGTCACTTAGATCAGCTTTTACCCACTGTCTTGGTTCAGAAGGGAGCTGAAATAAATGAACCTGTTTATACAGATTAAAAGACAAAATGTGTAAATGCTACAGTGTCCCTACAAATGAACCTACTGTGGTATCTATAGGAGAGGTTTTCTTGTATTTCTGCTTTTCAGCCTTTTTCCAGACAACATAATGACAATCACTGAACTGCTCTTGTTTTCTGAAATGTGTGATGCCTCTGTGCCTTGGACGTAGCTGGCCAAATCTAAAACTTTAAAGCCTGTATCTTCCCGTGAATGTTATTTCCAAATCAAAGGAAGAGCATGGTGAGGGATGGTTGCCGTTTCTGATATCTAATGTGCTTTACACCCGTAGGAACCCAGCTCAGTGGGTGAAAGGATGCTGCTGCTGAGCCAGATAAGGTAAATTAAGTCTGGTCTCATGGTCTGCTTTTTAACTTAAACTCAGTTCTGGGGACATAGGTTTATTGGATAGGATCGCTTTATTTGTAAAATGTATTTTCCAGTGAATCAGTGATTTTGCTGTGACCTTATGGTGATTTGAGTGGATGTAGAACATACTGTACTAGAAAGTAAGCTGTGTCAGGGCAAGATTTATAAGACACTGATTTATGGAGGTTGGTTTGAAACGTACTGAGGGATCCAGAAACCAGTGTAATCTGTCAAATCAATCTACACATGATTCTCTAATTCTAACTCTATATGAGCCCTATTTGGCTGGAATTCAGTCTGCCTGTCTAGAAGTAGGACATGCATTTTGGGAAAAGGAACTGCAAACAACATCTGAAAACTGCTGGCACAATATGGCCAAGTCTTTATGCAGGAAAATGTATTTAATGGCGTGCAACTGGAGAGAGAAATACGTAATAACTGATTTCATACTGTTGGGTGTGCAGGAAACTTGTCAAGCAAATGCAGGGTAGGGAGTCTAAGATCAGTGTCAGCCTTCAATATTGTGACTTAACCAACCATAGTGCAATTTTACATATTTACTAATTTTGAGCTTAAAACCAACAATTAGGAATTCTCACTTGATTGTGGTGCATGGTGCATTTTAAGCTGTTCATTATATTTGTTATTAAGTCGAGATTGATGTGTCCGGTGAAAATGTGTTCGCATTACAAGCATATAATTTAGGCAAGGTATTGTGCCTATTGCATAGCTGGGCCCTGAACCAGAAATGTCTCTCTCTTTAACCACAAAGCTGCTGTTTTGGCTCATTGTGTTTACCTGGGGGAGAAAAAAATCCCACATCCTATGTTTTATGGGTTGCTTTCAGTAGAAGCTATCTTTCTAGTTTTAAATACGTTTTTGCTCCCAGTAGGATTTTTTAATATTCTTTTTGAAGCTTGCATACATTTTCATCTCTTCTAGTTTTTCCCTTATCCATTTGGCAGCTCTAGCTTTTTGTGCATTTTTTTTCTACACATTTTTTTTCTTTTTGAAATAATTGTGAAGCACTTAAAAATTTTTTGATAATATTTTGTTTGGGTTTTGTATGCCATATCAGTGAGCTGTGAATACAGAACCTGTTACCAGCTCAGAAACAGCAGAGTCCTTTGGGCCCTATATTACAAAATTTAAGAGCTGGAGCCTTTTCTTTTACTTTCATATAGAACTTTGCTGATTACTGATACTGTGAAGGTGTCTTCTTTTTTTTTCCTCCTCCTTCACATTTGATCAATGGCAAGCATGAGAACTCCTAATATTTTCCGTACCCATTTAAGCTCTCTATGCTTTCAAACTTAGATGTTCTAAGTTAGATTTGGCCTGATAAAGATCTCAGAGAAGTTGAGCACAAGGCACTAGAGATGAGTGGGAAATCACCACTGTCTGGGAACAGCTGAAAACTCAGTCTAGTTCATGTGGCCTCTGAGAGGATAAGACCTCAATCCTGCAGTGATGCAGAGCAATAATCTGTGGAGCCTTCTTGGCTTCACCCTCAGAGAGCCCCTCAGCCTGGGACCTGGCTGCTGCTTTCCTGTCTCCACAGGGCTGCTTGGCTGAAGGAAGCACGAGCTATTGTAGCCATTACTACTTTTATACACTTGGTGCACGTGTACCCTTACACATATAATGTATATTTAGCATGCCTTAATAAAACATTGAATATTACAAACAGTGGCAATGAAAATTACATGCTCTTATAAACATTTTTATTTTAAACAACATTTTGTGCTGTGATGTGGCAGAGGCATCTACAACATAATCAGCTCTGTAATAGGAGAAAGTAATTTCTTAGAATGATCCTAGAGCCCTTTTTTAATGTCAAGGATAATTTGGGCTGACTGATTTGATTGCTGCTCTTTTCCAGCAAGAGGTCTCGATAAATGAAACTGCTTGCCTGGATAATTTAGGCTTATGTGATTGCCAGAAAGCTAATGATGCAAACACAGCTGAAATAAAATTTCTGCTTTATACCGGAGGTTAAAAAAAAAAAAAAAAAAGAAAAAAAATCCACTAAAACACCTGCCGTATGGATGTCAAAACAGAGAAGGGCCACTTGCCAGTCTCAAGATGGAAAGTGGCTTGCATGTATTATGAGACATGTTTCAGACAACTGGCCTTTATAGATCACTAGGACACATTTTTATGTTGTTGCAGACAAGTGACCTAATCCCTTCTGCTTTCTGCCCTTGTCGAAACAGGCTGTTAAAGTTTAATGGTTTTAAGGTAGGAAATTTTCTTTAAATAAGAGGAGGAAAGTGAAGCTCTGCAGATATCTACAGTGAACTTAGTATTCTGCAGTGATTTTTGTGGATTGAAGTTACAGCTTCTTCATTTAGAAAATTTATGTATGAATTGCACTACGTTGGCTCAGACCATTTCTTTCTGGTGTGACTACTTTGGAGGAAGAATGATTCTGGTGCACATATTGATTCCTTAGGTCACATATAGTTCTATCTGGGAGTAAGAGAGCGGAGTCTGTTCCTCAGCTGCACTACTTAGTGACGAAATATTACAGGCCTCGAGGGGTGGGGGAAATGAAACCTAAAAGTGTTACTTTATTTGGCTGTTAAAATGCTTCAGAGGCCAGTTCATCATTTAGTTCTAGGTCAGCCTGTTCCTTATTACTTGTCCGTTTTTTGATTTCTTGTTGGTTTTGTACTTTTTCGTGACTCCATCAGGACCTACGAACAATAAGCAAATGTTTGCAAATTACTGAGGTTCAAAGCAGAATAATTTGTAACAGATTGTCTTTGCAATGATTGTTTTAATGCTGTCTGTGATAAGTTTTCTTCTCTTCAGTTGCTATGATTGAAGACTTCCAATTTTTGGGAAAAACTGCACCTCATTGTGAGCTGAAATCTGACATCATTAGGAGTTAAGCAAGTCAGAGGTGTATCAGTGACTAAATAGCACAATGAGTAGTGTAGTTCTATCTCTAATTAAGTGGATTTACAGTTATGAACTTTGAACCTGATCAGGCCATATTATTTGTTCTCCTCACTGTTATTTTAATTTTTCTGTAATGCTTCCATTTATTGTCAAATACTCTTGTCTTACAGATAGTAAAAGTCTAGAGATTTTTTTGGGGGGGGACTGCTAAAGTAAGTTGGGCTTTATGAAAGCTTAATTCAGTTCTTCATGAAATTTAAGGAATGGCTTGAAAGCTAGCAGAGTAAAATGTGTATGTGTCATATATGCACATTCATGGACTAGATATTGCTTAGGTTAAAGTAAGTGTTTGTGTACATAATGAATATCAGATTGTTTAATAACTTTACAAAAAGTAAAACTTTTTTGTAACTTATTTATTGTTATGGTATATATGAGGAATCATGGAGTCATGATTTTCTTGCAGAGAAGGAAAATTATAACTTCTCTTATGTTCTTATGAATGCTGAATATTTTTAGTTGTTTTTATTTTGTACTTTTAGATTGTAAAGTTTGAAATAAAAGTATATTTAATATTAATTAGTAATTAGCTGTAATATTCAGCTTGGCTCTTGGGTGCCTCGACTTGTGTTCTAGAGAGGCAAGGCCATCTCAAAAGCCTGGAACACCTGTAGGCAATAAGGATACCTGTGAGAGATGTGGCAGTATTTTTGAATGAGCAGTTTGGATGACAGCCCTAGTGTAATAGCAAAATTGAACCAGCTCTTTACATGACTTTTTCCTTTGAGTTTCCTTGTTAAAATAGGATACAGAAATATTGCAATCTGTACTTGAGAATGAACTTGATGGGTTTGTCGTCTCAGAAGCATGACTTATTTTTTAATTGCATCAACTGATTTAATAGAAATTACAGTGTTTCCTTAGAAACCTCACCTTGTTTGACATACAGAGTTAATCAGCAGAGAGCTTTGGGATGAAATACAGCAGCCTAATGAGACCAAATCCTGATGGCGTTGATTAGTAATAAGAATTTGTAAAAAACTGGGCTATCTGATCAGCAGGATTGAATCAGTGTCTTTTTGGGTGTGTGTACACATGGCAGGGAGCGGGGGGATGAGAGGAGGAAACCTAACTTCTTCCAAATACCTTAGTGACCAGGAAGTACAGAAGGCGGCGTCCCTGGCAGCCCCACAAGCCTGAGCCATGCTTTGTAAGCAGAGTCATTTTAATGGAAAACGCTTCCCAGACTTCCAGTGAGGTTAGTGAATATAATGTGCCTACAATGACATTTCAACTTCAATAGAAGTTGTTTCCCCAACCTCAAGTCTTCCACTTGTTGCAAAAACTGGGAAGCTCCCAATTTCAGACTCCTTTTTCCAAAACAGACCGCTGGATACTGGATCATATCTGATGGCCTTGGAGGCCTGAGTTAGATGCCATAATTTCCTGCCTCTAAGACAATCTGGCTAATGGATCTGACATGAAGTCTTTTCTCTTTCTTTTGGCAGGGTGACATTTTAAGGAAGCCTATGGAATCTGAGAAAAATTGTAGATGACTGCTTTGAGGTCAGCAAAACATGCACATTTATATGTGTACACACACACGCATATATATATGTATGTATGTATGTTTATATATAGAGAGTTTTTTTCTTCCTGTGAAACTTGGTTGAAACAGAAAGCTTTATATCAGTTTTCTGATATAAAGCACCAGGAACAGAATTCACTTAACTGTTCACAAAGTTTTAGGACAGGTGGTGAAATTGAATAACTGTAAGGGAAATTCAGGTAAGAGAACATTATTACCCAGGCTGGATCTTGGCCAGTACATTAGAGCTAACAGTTTCATTTCTGTGGAAAATACTGTGGGATTTTTAAAGGCAATTTGGTTTTATCTTGTATTACAAATATTGCCTGTTTTTATGGCTGTATGATTTAAAGCTTGTATTTGAGCCTTAGGAATATTTTTCAGTGGACTCAAGACTGGGGAATAGCATATAAAACCCATGGTACAAATTTTATAAATAAAACTGTTAAATTTTATTTGATCCTCAACTGCTATAGGGTAATTTGCAATTCTTAGGAAGTGTACTTTGTGGCTTGTTCAGTGTGGATCTAACCCTCCTGTGCTGGCAGTTACCTTTTTGTTCTTGAAGGAAGGTGTGTGAGTAATGACTAATTCATGAGCGTATTAGAGGATCTCAACATAGGTGTGGCTGTTGAGTAACAGAGTGTGTAGAAGCAAATCAATCACCTGCTTTATGCTTAGAATAAAGGCAACCAGGCTGTCTAAATACTAAATGCAAAGAGAAACGCAGCCATGTTTCTTTACAGGGATTTGTTACCAGGAGAAGGAAATGAAAGAACGAAGAATAACAATGATACCTAACAGGATCGAGGGTGGTCCCCGACAATCCTTTTTAGGGTTCACAGATATTCAGGGTGAAAGTGGCAAAATAAAAGACAAGCAGTATGACGACCACAGCTTAGTAACATAAAACACTTTAATAATAATGAAAGTTAATGTGGGACAAGGCCCAAAAATCCGAGTACAATAACTAAGGGGACAAGGTCACTTTAGGAGCCAATAGTTGAAGACAAGGATGAAGGCAGGTCCAGGGTATAAATACGGGATAGGAGAGGGGATGGAGTTGAGGTAGGGTCCAATGGGTATAGGGGACAGTGGTGCAGAGGTGGGATGAGGGGAAGCAGGGTCCAATGGGATAGGTGGGGTGGAACATTGCACCAACTGAGGGCCAATGGGGATACAAGGAAGGGAGAACATTCTGAATTTGGGAGTGGTGATAATTGACTAGTAAATGAGGTATTAACATGGGCAATCCCATAACTCTTTGGAACTTTTTCTGGGGTCACCACAACTCAAACAAATGCTTCCTACGGTCTAGGGTTGGGATACAACCCTTCTTCAGTGATGGTTGCCTGGCCTGGAATACCAGTCAGGCTGACTCCCACATCTTCCCCTTTCTGTTTAACTATAAAAATAGAGTTGAAGGATTTTTGTAGAACTCTGTAAAAACATCCTAACAGACAAGGAACAATTAACAGTATAACAACAACAATTATGAAGATAAGTAACCGAGTTCTCATAAATGGATTATTCATTAAATTAAATATATCTAATGCTTTATTCAACCTTTCCGTGTTAGGTAAGATCTCTACTGCCCCTTTCTGTTTATCTAAAAGACTTTTAAGGGAACCATGGGCTCTTTCAGCTATTGATTGGCCTGTGCGGGAGTGAGGGATTATGACAACTCATAAAGGGATTCCCGGAGACATAACAAAGAACAGCAGAATACTATTAGCACAACAATGACAATTATAAAACTAGTAATTTTAGCTAAACTTGTGACAACAAACAGTCTCAGTGGAAGGACTCCTATTTTGAAAAGTCCCTTCAATTAGTCTTTTGATCTTTCTTCTTGTGGTCTCTATTTTCTTCTCTTCTGTTCTGCTAGGTGCTCAGGAACAGTTTGTCAGGGTTTTCAGACCAAGAAACACAGTGGATAAGTGTGGCTCAGTTCTAATTTGGCTTGAGTTGTTGCCTCGCTTGTCTTTGCTGCTTTTTCCCAGGGAGAACGGTTGTTTAAGTTAGCACAGAAAACTTGCAGTTACATTAATCTGTTGTTTAGAGCAAGAACAACAGATTTTCCTTTTCCTTCTCTGTTGGCGACACTTGGGAACTCTGATTTTCAGACGTTGAACACAGCTTGGTGTAACATGTCTTGCTTTTGGTAATAACAGCATTGGTTAGAATTTTGCTGGAAATCCATGTGGCTGTAACTGGGAGCAGTGGTCACTGATGCAGGCACAATTCGGTTGAGTGCAAGATTTTTTGAGAAAGTCTGAATGGCAAGAGCTGTATTTAAAGGAGGCTCTCAGTGCTGAAACACAGGCTTTTGCAAATCTCTGGTTTGTTGATCTGGATGGATTTCCTCCCCTGCTACCTAGTCAAGTGTAATGCCATTTTCTGTTGCATCCCTGGCATTCTCCAGTAAGAGTCTTTTCCACTCTGACTCCCACAGAGAAGGTTCGGTAGGGGATAATAGTGATGTCATTAAGTGCAGCTTGGAAGCCAGCTCCCATTCACCTTTTCTCAGGGCTGATCTTTTAATCACTTTCTGGTCTCTGACCAGCAGAGATCTTCCTTGGAAGAGGAGGATGATTTGGAGGAGTTGCCTTCAGCAGTGAGCCCCCTTTTATTTCTAGGGTTTCCCTTCTTACCAGCTCTTAGTGCCAGTAAGGGTGACCTGGGCGCCGCCATGTTGGACATGGGCGCCGCCATCTTGTGAGGTGTTACACAGGGTGGACCTTGATTTAAGGTGGCTGCCTTCCAAGGTGGTTCTCCAGAGGCGTGGCCTAAACTGGAAGTAGGCTGCCCGATTGACAGGGTCTGTTCAGTGATGGAGGGGGTGGAGTTAGCAGGCTGATTTGAAGCAGAGGAGGAGGCTGAAGCTGAGTTAGGTGCAGGGTTAGAAGGAACTGACGAGCCAGTTAATCGACGCTTGGATTGGTGCAGGGTTTCAAGGATCAGATGGAAAATAGGGAGCATGCAGGGTGCACTGGGGTCCCTTTTTACTGGAAGTTGGTAGAGCTTGATCCCCACTGAGTCCCAGAACTTGATGTCCCCCATATCATCAACTGAGGTGTCAGGGAAGTTCTTACAGATCCACCTCACAAGCACTTTCAGTTCCTTCTTGGAAAAGTCTTTGTCATGATTTTTCAGGATAAACTTAAATTGTCCCTAAATGCTCTTCTCTACTTTTGACCTATTAGCACCCATCTTCTTTTCTCACCACCTTAGGGGGATTAGCTGCCAGGACACCCCTAGCCTAGACTAGGACCCATATTTTGAAGCACAGCAGCGAAGAGGGCTATATTATGTCTGACGTCCCCAAACCCACCTGCACTCCACAAGTGTCCCCGTCGACGTCCTCACTGAACTCCCGGGTGTCCGGTCGAGGGCCCTCCCTGCCGATGGTTCCACCAGGCCCTGGCACAGCCACAATCCAGGGGACGCTGTCCTACTGCCGAGACCAGGAGCCCTGAATATCAGGTCCCTGGATTCGGGTGCCACTTATCAGGGTTGAGGGTGCTCCTGACAATCCTTTCTAGGGTTCACAGATATTCAGGGTGAAAGTGGCAAAATAAAAGAAAAACAGTATGACGACCACAGCTTAGCAACATAAAACACTTTAATAATAATGAAAGTAAATGTGGGACAAGGCCCAAAAATCCGAGTACAATAACCAAGGGGACAAGGTCACTTTAGGAGCCAGTAGTTGAAGACAAGGATGAAGGCAGGTCCAGGGTATAAATACGGGAGTTGAGGTAGGGTCCAGTGGGTATAGGGGAAGGTGGTGCAGAGGTGGGGTAAGGGAACATAGGGTCCAGTGGGGAGGTTGGGTGGAACATTGCACCGAGGGCCAATGGGGATACAAGGAAGGAAGAACATTCTGAATTTGGGAGTGGTGATAATTGACTAGTAAATGAGGCATGGGCAATCCCGTAACTCTTTGGAACTTTTTTCTGGGGTAACCACAACTTAAATGCTTCCTACGGTCTAGGGTTGGGATACAACTCTTCTTCAGTGATGGTTGCCTGGCCTGGAACACCGGTCAGGCTGACTCCCACAGATGCCTAGTTGTGGGCAAGAGCTATATTATTTTAAAGACTGTCCTCTGCTACAATCGGATCCCAATCTGTGTTCTGTTTGTTTTAGTTTAAATTAGTGCCAATATTGTGGTCAGTAGCTTTTTAAGAGCTGAATTGAGCCTTTTGTTGGTTTCAGAATTGGTTAAATTAAACAGAGGCACTAATGATTCATTTGAGAATCTAAATAAGGAAGGCTGTTTTGAGTAAAATTGTATACTGGATGTTCCTAAAGTTCTGTCCGTATTTTCAGCAACTTCCTCTTGAATCCAGTCAAGTATGGTGATTTTTTTTTTTCGAGCCTGAAAAAGTGTGAAAAGACAAAGAAACATCAGAACAGTGTCAGAAGGTGTGTTAGTTTTGCATGACCTGGTTTTTGGTAGTGGAGGCCACAGAGGTGGCTTCTATGAGAAGCTGCTTGAAGCTTCCACCATGTCCAGCAGAGCCAATCCCTGATGGCTCTGAAGATGGACATGCTGCTGGCCAAAGCTGGGCTAATGAGAGAGGTTGGTAATGCCTCTGTGATAGCATATTTGAGAAGAAAATCAAAACAAAGTGGGGGCAGTGTTAATTCCAGCTAGAGAAGAGGGGGAGGTGAGAACATGTGAGGGAAACAACATGGAGACACCAAGGTCAGTGGAGAAAGAGGGGGAGCAGGTGCTGCAGGGGCCAGAGCTGAGATTCCTCTGCAGGCTGTGGTGAAAACCATGGTGAAGCGGTTGTGCCCCTGCAGCCCATGGGGATCCATGGGGGATGCGGAGATCCACTCTCAGCCTGTGGGGATCCATGGGGGATGCGGAGATCCACTCTCAGCCTGTGGGGATCCATGGGGGATGCGGAGATCCACTCTCACCCCGTGGGGATCTATGGGGGATGCAAAAATTCACCCGCAGCCCTTGGGGATCTATGGGGGATGCAAAAATTCACCCGCAGCCCTTGGGGATCCAGGGGGATGCAGAGATCCACTCTCAGACCATGGGGGTCCACGGCGGATGCAGAGATCAACCCATAGTCCCTGGGGAAGGTGCCCATGCCAGAGCAGGTGGATGCCTGGAGGAGGCTGTGACCCAGTGGGAGACCTAGTGGAGAGAGGGGCCCCTGGTTCCAGGCTGGAGCAGCCTGTCCTTGGAATAGTGCACCCCATGGAAGAGTGACCAATGCCACAGCAGTTTTGTGAGAGACTCATGTTGCAGCAATTTTAGGAGGGACTCACATTGCAGCAGTTCTGGCAGGACTGCTGCTCGTGAGATTGGAGCCATGCTGGAGACGTCCATGGAGAACTGTCTCTTGCGGGAGGGACCGCATGGCAGGGGAAGGACTCCTCTCCTTGAGCAGTGGAAGAAAACCTTGGGTGACAAACTGACCAAAACCCCCATGCCCTGTCCCCTGTGTTGTTGGTGGGAAGGAGGGAGGGATTGGAGGAAGAAAGGTGTTTTTAAGGGCCTATTTTACTTCTCATGATCTTCCTCTGACTCTATTACTAAATTTATTTAGCAATAAATTCACTTTGTACTTCTAAGCCGAGCCTTTTTTGCCCTTGGAGTGTTTTTTCCCGGTCCTTATCTCAACTCATGAACTCTTCATTAATTTTTTTTATTTCCTCTGCCCAGCTGTGGCAGTGTCAAACCATGACAGATGGAAACATGAAAGTAAATAATTTGGCATTCAGGCCCTGTGTAGGGCACAGAATTCCTATACTGAATGTATAGTAATTTCTTTAGCAAGTTCGCTAAACTACTCATATATCTAACTCTTCCCCAAACTTGAATTTTGTATCAATTTTTATTGCTATAATCTGCTCTCCAAATAAAACCGTTTTGCTTTGGCAATTCCCTAACACTGGAATGTTTAATAAAACATGTAATGTTTAAAAAGTTTTGGAGCAGTTGGTATTTGCTTAGTCTCAGTTTGGAGGGTAGTATGGTAATGAACAAGTAATGCTTGAAAGGTCACAAACAAGTAATTCAAGCATTTGTAATTTATTCCCTAATTAAATATTTTGTTGAACATTTTTTCTGAATGCAGTGTTTGCTGTGTGATGTGATGCGTTGTCTTCTTCCACTTAATGATATGAAAATACTCCATTCATTTCTGCATGTTGACAGTATTTAACTTCTTATAATAATCCTATCAACAAACACACTAGTGAATGTTTTATAACTAAGTTTCTGAGTTCTTCTGTGAAAGTATTTTTTAAACTTGTTTTTACAGCTAAGTGGAATGCCCTTGAGATGAGCTGGTGTCATCTCTTTGACAAAGCCCTGCAGCTTTTCTGCACACTTTTGCCTGGTGTATTCTAGGTCTGTGAGGCAGGAGAACATCCAATTATATTTATTCTCTGAAGATGATAATGGCAAATCTAAGGTCAAGGAGAGTCCACAGGGAAGAGTGGTAAACTTTCGCTGTTAGCTATCAGATTAGCTATGGAACAGCAAAAGTAAACCCAGCAACACGGTCTCAAGATAGGAGAAGGACACTTTACTGTAAGACTACATTCCCTTATATACACTAGATTGCTAAACCAAGAATAGAATACAGGTCATTGGTCAGAGTGGGCAACACCTCTTGCACAGATGTTTTCACTATAAACAACACAGTTCTCATGGTACACATTCTGTAAACAGTACCAGCTGCATATTGTTTAAGATTCTTTCCTTTCTGTTTTCCTCCAAGTTCCTGGGAAAACTTCTGTTTTCCCAGACCGTGTATCCACAGTAAATGGCATGCTTTTTTTTTTTTTTTGGTTTAGTTTTTTTTGTTCAGATCAAGTGGATTTTTCTTATTAAACATTTAAAAGTTTATGTTTTGGGAAGGAAGGAATATTTTATGGCTTTACCCCTCAGAAGTTCACAGTTTATTCACGGCTAAAATATATTCCAAACGTCAAAAGTGAACTCAAAGTCAGATTTAGCAACTTTGAAATACTGACTTTTGACTTTGGCTATTTAAACTATCCAGGCAAAATACACTCACTTTTCTCAAGATGTTTATTATGAATGAATCTTCTGTGGTGCTTGGACAGTACAGATCAGAGAAATCCAGGAGTTTTTCCGCACAGAGCAAATTGGTGAAAACCAGTTCTTTTCCTAGGTTTGTAGTTGGTTTTCATGTTATAATTTTGAAGAAAAACTGATTTTGTTTTTTTAATGGCAGTTTGACTTTCTTGTAGATATTGATTGATACACTTAACCATATCAACCATATATTAGTGGAGTAGTGCAGGTATGCATTGATTATTTCCATGTATTTTCACTATTCTGTATAACTGAATTAGAACTGATGCCAAATCTCTGTTGCAGTTTTCAGTCTGGTTTGACCTTTGGTTGCGAGCTGTGTTGCCAGAGAAAAGGTGTACAGATTGCTTTTGGTGGCAAAGTGGAAGTAGCACTGAAACATTAATCAAAGGTTTCTCATGAAGAGGGAGCACACAGGAAGGGGAAAACAATGACAAGTGGTAACTTTTTCTAAGGCTCTATTTCTGCTTCAAGAAGCTGATTAAATGGAGGAGCCTTAAAGTGTTCTGACATTAAGGAGTTTAACACTGAGCTTTTTAATTCTAAATGGAACTCACTGAGAAGCAAACAGCTCTGGTTGTGTTCTCCAACTGTATTTTTTCTAGGAGGCTTTGTGGCCACATGCACATAGATTATTGATGTATTTCCCCTCTAAGGCATCTTCTTCCTCATTAATATTCAAATGGATCGGTTAAGCTGAGACTTGATAAGTATCAGTGTCTTGAACTCCCCCCCCCCCCCCCCCCCCCCCCCCCCCCCCAAGGTCACAAGTATTCACAATACGCAAAAATCAGTTGGAAACAAGCATCCAGGAGATTAGGGAATATTATCCTTGTGGGATATCAGCACTATGTAGTTTTGTGTCCCAGATCTGGCTCTTATTTTTCTGTAAAGTAAGTTACAAATGCTAAATACAATAATATAATGAAGTGTTATAAGTGAAGGTCAAACATTTTCTCTTGTAACATTTCCTACAAAGGACTGCCAGCTGTCATGTGGTACAGGACAATTTGCTGTAAAATGGAGGAGCTGAAGTTTTGAAAATAGCTTGCCATCCTGCTTCAAAGCACTCTGACTTAGTAAGTTGTTCTGATAGGGATGAGTCCCTGTAGACTACTTCTTCTGTCATCTCCCAGTGCATTTAAAGGGAGAGCTGGAAATTATAGGATTCCTTTGGGTAGTTTTAAAATTTTGGACTTCAAAAGTTAATCAGTGATAGGAAATAAAATGAAGAGTTACCACATCAGCAAGTTTCTTCAGATAAGAAGTGGAATAGAGAGAGATCAATTCCTGCCTCTTAATTATTGAGGAATAACTGCCCAACTTTGAAAAAGGCCTCAGTACATCCAAATCCAGAAGCTTCTAATTAAGCTGCTGCTTCAGCAGAGTGAGCAACAGGCACATGTACCTTGGAGATGGAACAGATAAAAACATCCTTCTGATCACTGAATTTTACAGCAGAGTTTATGAGAATTATATTAATTAGAAATTGCAGCACTGAATGCTGAACCCCTCTGCATTTTATTTATAAATGAATTTTCTTCCTGCTTTTGATTTTGAGGGATGTTCAAAGAGAGCTTCCATTGTACTCAAGCTCATGCTTGAAAGAAGGCAACTGCAGCTAATATTTTAAATAGTTCTTAACAGAAAGAATGACAGAATGTGTACTAAGGTTATGGGCTGCAATTTAATAAAAATACATTCGATTTCAGCATTCACTTTGATCTTTCTTCACTCTTAACCACAAAGTTATTGAATGCTTAAACTGTTAAATGTTGTTTAAAAATGTGTTAGTTGACTTATGTTATAAATAATAATACTTAGCAATAAGCATTAGTTATGTCTTGGTTTGAAAGACAGGCGTTTGTTAAGAAAGGCAGGAGCCTATCTTGAAATGGACAATGTAAACCCCCTCCCTCCAAATTATTATAATTTTGAAATTAAGGAGCTCTCAGGCAAAGATATGGGAATTGGAATAACAGTTCTTTACTAGGAAAATTAAAATAAAAATACAGTAATAAAGAAAACAACAAAACAAAAAAAAAACCCCAAAACACTGACAGAGTCAGAATACAACCTGACACCCCATCAGTCAGGGTGTTGGTAGCAGTCTGATTAAGTGGTGGCTGCAGTCCTGCTGGAGTGACAGATGTGGTTCTGTTGAAGCAGTGGTCCTGTAGAAGGGTGCCCATTTTCCTCCAAAGGTCTCGTGATCATGTAGAAGGGTCTGGTTTTCTTCCGTAATCCAGTGGAAAAAGGCTGCTCTGATGTTCCAAATCTCAGCTTTTATCTAGGTAGGAAATGCTTGACTCCTCCTCCTGGGTGGAGCATCTCACAATGGGATGATGTAATTTTATCAGTCATGCAGCGGGACTGGATGGCCCATTAACAGAAAATATCCCCCTCCAGAGATAAAGATCACTGCCTCACCTGGTTTCAACAGATGGTGATAGAACACATACTTTGGTCACATCCTGCATTACAACCCAAGACAAGTTACTATAGTTTTGTGTAATAGAGATAGTATCTTGAAACTTCAGTTCTGTAATTAAAGTAATTTTTCTTTCTTTTAAAGGCTCATTGAAATTTTTAATTGAAAAAAGCACAGTTTCATTATGCAGACTTGCCATTTATGAAAGGATGGGCTGTCAAAGATGAAAGCTTGTGTGAAAAACTACAAAGGACTCTGGAGAGTCCACGAGTATAGGTGCTTTAAAGATCAATTACATTCAAACCAAGCTGAAATCAAGCAAGCACCTACCCACTTTGCCATATTGTTGACTATTTGTTTAATTGAAAGGAGAAATATTTTGTTTCCTTCCTATGGACCAAACAGTAGTTGCTAAACTAACAGTACTCTGGACCACTTCATATTCTGGCTTGATACACTACTAAGCAGTTTCTTGTTATTTTGTGCAGTTTAGAAGTGATAATAGGAGTCTATGGTTAAGCTTTAGTTGCTTGTATAGTACCTGAAGCTCTGGTAAGGGACGAAGTGGCTTCTCATAGAACTTGAACCACTTAAAACAAAAATGAAATTTTGCACTTTAGTCACATTGAGAAGGATGCAATAAGCTGTAGCATAGAGGAATATGAATGTAACAGTCCTTCCATTTTGCAGAATTTTAATTTTCTCAAGTCTAATATAGTATTTACAATGCTTTTGCTGTAGGGCTTCACTGGGACTGTCACAAGACCCAGTAAGTGGTGCTTCAGAATGAGTCAAGCTTTGTGCAAGGTGAATGAGGATGCTGCAATTTCATTTTTTTATTACCTTCAAATCCTTCTTTCTGCTCCACTTCTGTGATTGGAAAGCCTCAGTACTTTGCTGATTTTAATATAGTTACTTTAAATTATGATATTTTTATCAGTGGTGATGATGCCGTGATGATTTTTTGCCTTTTCTTTTTATATATCCTTTTATGTATTCTCAGTATTCTTAGTATACATATAATTCTTTAAGCCTTGTATTTTAGCATAGTCCTGGTATTCTGCTAGACAAGAAGACCAAACATTCTAAAGGCCTCACAGTTGGAGGCCGGAAAGCCTTATGCTATCTTGAGAAACCAAGGTTCTCTCTAGAACATATTTTGTAAACCACGATGAAGCCCCATCTGCAGGTAACACTTTAGAATGGGAGATGTCATGACATGCATTTAAGCTTCCCACTGGGGAATCTTTATCAGATATGCTATTTTGCAAGGTAAATACAATTGTATACGCAGTATACCGGGTATAAGGATCCTTATTAAATACCGAGGTAAAAACCGTTTTTATCCCTTAACCATGTCTGGCTTATAATTCTAGGACCAGGGAAAAGGGCATCAGCTTCTTTTCCTCCAGTTTTGCAGTAATTTTTCTTTTTTCCTTTAAAAAAAAAAGCGTGAGAGAGTAGAACTTAGAGCATTATTCTACTGCTGCCTTTAAAATGAGTTTTGTAATGATTTCTGGTTTGTTTTTTTTTTCCCATTTCTTATTGCAATTCTTGAATGAAAACATTCTAGGATTATTTTGATGCTAAGCAGTGACTGAAAGAAAGGTGGGCAATGTTTGTTCTAGTTTTATACCTTCAACTGGATGATTATTTTTTGCCTTTTTCCCTCCTGCTGTTTTGGTAAGGCTATGGTAATTAGTGAAAATATTGCTTACAAACTTACAGTTATTTATAGTTATCTAGGAACTGTGTGTATATATATATTGGGTACTTGAGGTAGCCACAGGATTCTGTCTTTGATCTGACCTACTGATGATGTCTGTACATAGATCAGTACATTCAGGTGGTTACAGTTACTCAGTCCTGTTGGTGTCTTAAATGAACACCAGTCACATCATGTGCATTTCACTGTGATATTCATGTAAAGTCTTATCATGCATTTCTTATCCACAGTGTGAGTTTTTCACACTGAACTACAGAAAATAAAGGAAATTAAGTAAGATTTTTCTGTGTATGAATCAGGCTTGATTGACTTTGTAAGCAGAGAAATCTGATCTCTGTCTTTAACAACTGATTTTTTACTTCCTCAAACTATTTTGAAAAAGCTAAGAAAAAGATAACTTTGCTTTTATTTTCTTGTACTTAGATATCTAATTTGTATTCCAAAATTAGTAGGAGATGTCTCTAGATACCTCCTTAATTGAAAAATCAGATGTTCAAATATGTATTGAAGGCACCATTTAAAAGTGAAGTCAAAAGCACATGACGGCTGATTTATGGCTCATGGAATATCTGATATGGATCCTGACTGCAAGCTTACTTTTGATGGGCTTTCTGTTTTTCATTAATTCATAGCAGTGGAAAACCTTTTGCCATTTTGTATATAATGGTTTGGGTTCTGTTAAACCAGTTTGGCTTGCAGGGCTGTGGAATTAATTCTGAGACCTTGCTGCTGAGCTTGTTGTCTGTTGCTGTTCCTTGTGTGGAAGTGGATTTATGCTCTGTGCATGGCAGAGGTCATTCTGTTCAGGGGGGCACACCAGGATGACTTTCCTGCAGTGCCCTTTGTTACTACAGTGTGGTGTTTTACAGTGATGAGTGTGGTAGACCCTCTATCCTGGGGTAAACACTGTATTTCCAGCTGAGGGTGAAATACTTGGTGAGGTATTGGGGAGAAGAAGAAGAAGAGGATCCCAGCCTATGCCTCTGCATGTACAACGGTGTTTGTACTGCTGTACTTCACTACATGGCTGAAACTGCAATTATGCACCATCTTGTTCAGAAGAGTTGCTAACAGATTACACCAGCTTTGAAGAAAACCGCTTCGAACAAACACGGCTTGTTAGTAGCATTTATCTTTTACTTGAAGGTATCTCATAACAGTGTGGGCAAAAAACTCAAATATTTTTCCTGAAGACTTCTATTCCCTAAGCTGTATGTGCCAAATTTTGCTGTAGACTGCTGTGAGGTTTCCGTTACTTTTTAAGAGCTCCCTGAAGGATGCCACAGTTGTAATCAAACCTGGAAACCCAAGAGGTGCTATTTGCTTATCTTCCTTATTTAGGTTTCCAAATGTTTGAATGGGAATTGTAACACAGATATACATCAAGCAAGTACATTCTTCCAGGACCCAATTTATGCATAAATACTATAAATATTCTGCAAGAAGCCCATAATCTAAGTGCTTTTTAGAAGTATCAAGAAATGTAGGTTTTGAAATGTTACTTTGCTAAAGAATCCAAATTATTTTTGCTGAAGTATGGAATGTACTTAAAAAATGAAATTTCTTTACACAATTAATTTTATATAATGAGTAACTTCATGGTCTTCAGGATATAAAATTTAAAATACCTCTTGTCTGTATGAAAAATTTTAAAAATTGTGCTCTGTGTCAGCAGGTAATTGCTATCATGGTGAAAGCCATAAGATCAACATTCCAAGAAAATATGGAAATATTGTGTATTATTATAAAAGCTTTTCTTTGGCTTTCCCAGCCATTATCTGTCAGACAGATTTACATGAGGTTTTCTTCTCTGCCAGAGAAGATGAGTGCTGGCTGCCTGCCTTATTTTCCTTGGCTGCATTACCCAGCTGCCATGGCACTTGGGCTGACTGGTTGATGGTGGAGCTGAGAAGTCTTTCAGATTAGTAATTCAAATAATCCTTTTGTAATGCTGTGCCTATATTGACATTAATTTTGTGTTGTAGCTTTAAATCACATTCAGGAGAGAAAAGTGCTAGGCTGTATAATGGAAAATACTGCTTTTAATAGAAGTCCCCTGTTAAGAAGTGCTGTGAAAATGAAATAAACGTTGAAACAGCACAATGTAAAGTTGTTGAGTGATGTTAACCCTCCTCCTCAGCCCTGATCACTCTTTTTTTGACCTTGCAACAGCCATCTTCTTTGTGGTAGCCCTGACACTTGTGTGACTGCAAACTGAGCAAAGGAAAATGGGTTCATTGCTACATGCTCACCAAAAAAATTATGTGCTGGTGAGATCTGGGGTGGGAGTCAAAAAGATTGTTAATTTCAGGAAAGAAAGAAGGTAGAAAAAGTAACTCCAGTTACACAAACATCTGTTTTGTTTCTTACAGGGAATGGTAGGTGCCAGCTGGAGAGCACCTTGTGTTCTGTGTGCTGGTGGGATAACCTGCCTGCTGTCTGATACTACTAACGAATGCTTTCGTCTTACTGCTTTCCTTTGTGCCAATAGCTTCAGTGATTTCCTTGCTAAGCCCCCAAATCCTTTTTCTAATCACTGTGTTGAATAATTGTGCCATTTAGTACACTTTTCCTGTTTTACTTGCCTGCTTCCAGACAAATTATTTTGTAAACGTGTGCTCAGAAGTGCTTTTGCCATCTGTTGGAGGAATCACTTAATGATTGGAGTTGTGTTGTCAGTCATTATTTTATCTCCCTTAAATTTGATATCATCTACAGGCCTTGGAATTTTATTCTTGATGTTGCTGCTGCATAGGATTTGTTGTTGACAGCATGCCTAATAAATTAATGAGAAATTTCAGTAGTTAATTTTTGAGCTTAAATCACAACAAAACTTAAATCACAACATTTGAGCTCAAAAAAAAAAGAATAGATATACATTTGTTTGGATTGTGGTTACAATGAAAATTAAATGAGTAGTCTACAGTGGTAAATGTGTTTTGAGTTTTCGGTCTGAAACAGAGGTAAATAAAAGTAAATGGTCTTTGTCCTGTTGGTAAGGATATAGTCCAATACACGCATGACTAACAATTCTGTTGATCTAAAAAACAAGAGAAATAGGTGAAATCTTAACACAGAAGCTAAAATGAAAGAACTGAATTCATTCACTGGCTGTAAAATCTCATGGCTATGTCTTCAGTGGGTGGTGGAGCATTTGGGTTTGTCTGATGCAGCAGGCCTCACCTTGAACGACCTGGTTTTGTTTTGTTCCTGAACTTTGTGGAGAGTAACCATTATAACATCTCTTCAAAATATAAAACTGCAAGAATACCGAAAATCATAATAATAGTCAGATTTTTCCGATTGCTTTTGCTGAAGCTAAAATAGATCTTTGCTGTAGGATTCAACCCCTTAGAAGTATGTGGAACATACTGACCCTATAATGATCTAGAAGAGTCTGTGGCATCTCTGGTGACACCTGTGTGCCAGAGTAACTCCAGGGAGTGACCCCTGACTGCTGTTCAAGGTAAGAGCAGACGAAACTTTCTTCCTAATCATATGGGGCATGAATATAGAAACAAAAACTGTGTTTCTGCTTTGGTCTTCTGTGCTGAGGTTTTTTAGTGAAGAAGCTTCATAGTTTCCCAGGTCACAATCCAGTCAGACCCACTACAGTGTGGAGGGAGGCTCAGCTGTGCAGCCACAGACACTCCAGCATGTGTGCACAGGTCTGTGCTTGCTCATGAGCAGCCTGAACACTGCTCAGAGTGAGACCCTGCTCTTGCAGCCTGCTCACCTCTTCCTCTGACATTGCCATTTCTGCTCCATTCAGGATTCATTAGTATTCTGAGTTCCCTATTGGGAGTCAGGAGCTCCTTGGCCACTGCCAAGATCACTCTGATATGAAGTCTCTCTGAAGCTGCAGGAATCACCAGCACTGACTACAGGATAAGAGATAGAGTCCAAGAAATACCTGACTGAAAAAACTGAACCCAACCAAATTTAATCCTAATTAAACCGTGTAGTTACTCTATGCATAAAGCAGCTTTTGTTGTTTGAAGTGCTCTTCTATATGTACATTGTGTATTTATGATCTCAATAACGATTTTTAATAAGAGGATGTAATGTAATCTTAATGTGATATTAGAGCAATGCAAGGCATTTTGATGGGATGCGTATTCAACTAAACCCAGCAAAGCTTGCTTGCTCCTTTGAAAAAAATAATAATTTGCAAGCAGCCTTCCCATTTGGCTACATTTGATAAGGATCACAAATATTCTTTTTGTTTAAATGCAAAAACACAAGAATCACAAGAATCACAAGGTTGGAAGAGACCTTCAAGATCATCAAGTCCAACCTGTTTCCTGACACCTCAATTAAACCATGGCACCGAGTGCCATATCCAGTCTTTTTTTAAACACATCCAGGGATGGTGAATCCACCACCTCCCCAGGCAGATCATTCCAGTACTCTATCACTCTTTCTGTGAAAAACTTTTCCCTAATATTTAACCTGTATTTCCCTTGACACAGCTTAAGACTGTGACCTCTTGTTCTGTCAGTTGCTGCCTGGAGAAAGAGACCAACCCCACCTGACTACACCCACCTTTCAGGAAGTTGTAGAGAGTGATAAGGTTGTCTCTGAGTCTCCTTTTCTCCAGACTAAACAGCTCCCTCAGTCGTTCCTCATAGGGCTTGTGTTCCAAACTCCTCACCAGCCTCCTTGCCCTCCTCTGGACGTGCTCAAGTCTCAACGTCCTTCCTAAACTGAGGGCACAGAACTGGACACAGCACTCAAGATGCGGCCTCACCAGTGCTGAGTAGAGGGGGAGAATAATCTCCCTGCTCCTGCTGGCCACACTATTCCTGATCCAGGCCAGGATGCCATTGGCCTTCTTGGCCACCAGGGCACACTGCTGGCTCATGTTCAGTAGGCTGTCGACCAGTAGTCCCAGGTCCCTTTCTGCCTGGGCACTGTCCAGCCACAGCGTCCCCAGCCTATAATGCTGTGGGGGGTTATTGTGGCCAAAATGCAGGACTCGGCACTTGGACTTACTGAACTTCATCTTGTTAGACTCTGCCCATTCATCCAAATGTTCCAGGTCTCTCTGTAGAGCCATCCTATCTTCCAACAGATGGACACATGATCCCAGTTTAGTGTCATCTGCAAATTTACTAATGAAAGACTCAATCCCCTCATCCATGTCATCAATAAAAATATTGAACAGAACCACCCCAGCACAGACCCCCGAGGGACACCACTAGTGACTGGTCACCAGCTGGATGCAGTACTGTTCACCACCACTCTCTGTGCCCATCCATCCAGCCAGTTCCTAACCCAGCAAAGAGTGCTCCTGTCCAAGCCACAGGCTGCCAGCTTTTCCCGGAGTATGCTGTGGGAGATGGTGTCAAAGGCCTTGCTGAAGTCCAAATAGACAACATCCACAGCCTTTCCCACATCCACCAGGCAGGTCACCTGGTCATGAAAGGAGATCAGTTTGGTCAAACACAACCTACCCCTCCTAAGCCCATGCTGGCTGGGTCTGATACCCTGGCTATCCTGTAAGTGCTGTGTGATGACACTCAGTATAAATTGTTCCATTATCTTGCCAGGTACTGAGGTCAGGCTGACTGGTCTATAATTACTAGGATCTTCCTTCCCACCCTTTTTGTGAGTGGGAGTCACGTTGGCCAGCTTCCAGTCATCTGGAACCTCACCAGTGAGCCAGGACTGGTGGTAAATGATGGAGAGTGGCTTTGCAAGCTCATCTGCCAGCTCCCTCATTACCCTGGGGTGGAACTCATCTGGTCCCATAGATTTGTGAATATCCAAGCATCTCAGAAGTTCTCTGACTGACTCCTCTTGGATAATGGGGGGACCATTCTGCTCCCTGACACCATCAACCAACCCAAGAGGACAGTTGTTCTGGGGACAAGCCGTCTTCCCACTAAAGACTGAGGCAAAGAGGCATTAAGCACTTCTACCTTCTCCTTATCTGCAGTCACTAAGTTCCCTCTCTTATCCAGTAAAGAACAAAGGTTGGTCTTACCCTTCCTTTTACCATTAATATATTTGTAAAAACATTTTTTATTATCCTTTATAGAAGTCGCCATTTTAAGTTCAAATTGAGCTTTTTTCCTACATGCTCTAGCAGCCCCCTTAAATACTTCCTGAGAGACCTGACCCTCCTTCCCCCTTTTATACAAAATAATAATGATACATCCCCCTTTTATTCCTAAGTTCCTTCAAGACCTCCTTGCCTATCCAAGCTGGACGTTTACCTCATCGACTTGTCTTTGGGCACACAGGGTCAGTCTGTTCCTGTGCCCTCAAGGTCTCTGCTTTGAAGCACGCCCACCTATCCTGGACTCCTTTGGTTTTCAGGGCTGCTTCCCGACGAACTCTCTGAATAAAGTCTCCTAAATAGGCCAAAGTCTGCCCTCCAGAAATCCAATTTAAGAGCCTTATTGGTGTTCCTCCTGATTTCACCAAATATCGAGAACCCTACAATTTCATGATCACTCTGCCCCAAGCGGCCTCCAATCACCACATCTCCCACCAGCCCATCTCTATTTGAAAACAGCAGGTCTAACATAGTCCCTCCCATGGTGGGTCCATCCACCAGCTGTGACAAAAAGTTGTCCTCCATACACTCTAAAAGTTTCCTGGACTGCCTCTTTTCTGCTGTATTAAGTTCCCAGCAGATGTCTGGTAGGTTGAAGTCACCTACAAGAACAAGGCCTGATGATCCTGAAACAGTACCTAGCTGCTTATAGAATAAGTTGTCCACCTCTTCTACCTAGCTGGGTGGACNGGAAGGCAGCAGTGCGATATCCGACAGCAGGGAACGTGGCTCCCGGTGTTGGGATGGCAGGGAAGATGCTAGGTAGGAGCCCTGGCCGTCTTCCTTCCACCCCATGAGCCAGCAAGAGAGCGAGAGAGCAAGAGAGCATGCCCAGGCCCCTGTCCCACCTTTCCTTTTCCAGTCTCCCCTTATCCCCCACCCCCTACGAGGGAAAAACTATTGCTACTAAGGTGTAGCCACAAATACTTAGCATAACAAATGGAGAAAATTCCACAGAAAGAAAAAGGGAACAATTCAACCCCCAACAGTTGTCCACCTCTTCTCCCTGGTTGGGTGGATGATAACAGACTCCCAGTAGGATATCAGCCTTGTTAGCTTTCCCCTTAATTCTTACCCATAGGCATTCAGCTTCATTAGTTTCAATATCTATGGCATCAAAAGCCTCCTTAATATGAAGGGCCACCCCTCCACCTCTTCTCAGTTTCCTGTCTCTTCTGAAGACCTCCTAAGCTGCAGGAGAGCCTGTGGTAATTAAATAGAAGGTGACCAAAATTTATTGTGTATTTCTTCAGTAGTCCTCACCTAACCTTGTAATTACTCAAGCATGATTATGTAGACATGTATGTCATGTAAGTAGAGAATATAGTTCTTTGGAAATGCATACGTTTTCTAGATTCATGTCTTTAAAAACAAAAAGAAAATCAGTTTATTTTCCTACAGTGCAAAAAAAAACCCAAAACCAGCTTGTCTCAAGAGAAGAGACATTATAAAATATTTAAGTTGATAATAAAATAATGTTTTTCTATTCGTATTTTATTCACAGGACAAATATCTGATGCCCATTGTGTGCCCGCACTTCATGTGATAATACAGCAAGATATTTTAAGACACTGCAGGATTAGGAGAATTACATAATGGCCTGTTTCAGTAGACCTAAATTCCTGTAAGTAACATTTATAAGGGAAGAGGAGAGTTTCCAAGGTTTAACTTTGTTCAGCTTACTGCAGGAATCTTTCTTTTGTTGGGGGTCAGCCACTGCAGTGTAAATTTTACATACGTAAGCCTCTTCTATTTAAATACCAATGAAGCATGGGTTTATGATGAAGGGCATGTATAATTCCTGAAGAAATCAATTGTGAAAATGTGAATACAAGAAAAAGAATGAATGTCATTGGTTGATCAGTTGATGATCTGACAATGACTATACCTTACTTGGGATTCGTGGTATCTATAAAATAACCTTGAAGCCTTTCATTTTTTACTGTATCTTATCTTCTGTGTTCAGAGAAATGGATGTAAGCTTAGGCCCATGCTTTTCGTGCCCAGATAAATTAGGGCCCTGTATTTTTTAGCTCTTAGTACTTAGTTACATGAGTATGCTATGGAGAGGGCTGGCTAGTGATACTTATTGATGGAGTTGTGAGGAACTGCCATCTGACTGAGCTGGTGTTTAGTGTTGAATATTCCAGGTTTGAAGGGAAAGATTTGTTTCACCAGCTATTCTGTCGTGGAGGGGAGCAAATAGACCCACCTGCCCCTCTCACCTATGCCTGTAGTGAAAGCATGAAAACAAATGCAGATCATAAGGATGATGGCAGTGCTAGTAAGTCTGTAGAGTGGTGAAGAAGATAACTACCGTTTGTGTCCTTGTATGTCCTTGTTCCCATCCTTCCTATTGTGTTGAGACAAGAGCTTGTGTGACATAGAAGTGAGGTTTTGAAAATGAGTGGGGCTTTAATTCTGTGTTTTGGCTTGGCTTATTTTGGCTGCTTAAGCTCTTTGGCCTGGTGAATGTGAGGGCTGGCATGAGGCAGGGGAGACAGACTGTCCAAGGACTGTGATATGACAGGACTGCCCCTTTCAATTCAGCACAAACCTTAAGCTGACAATACCATTGCAGCTTGTGGGTGCCACTTGAGGAAATGTAGCTTGGGTGCGACACTCAGTGAAGAAATTTTTTCCTTGCCAGGACCACTTGTCCTCATTTGCCTGTTGCAGCCTGTTTGTTGTGCCAGTGTAACTGTCCTGGGGCTGTGCTGTGAAAATAATAGCTCTGTGCAGCCAGTGGTGCTTCTCCCTTGGCAGGAGCATCCCTGGGGTCACACTGGAGCAGGCAGGAGCCTTCTCTTCTGCTGGAGCTGGGCAAAATCCAGAGCTAAGCAATGAAGTCAATCTAAATTTCTCTGACTGGTCAGTTATCCACTCCCAGCCACTAAACATAAATGCTTGGAAATCGAGAACAATTGAGTATTCCTTTAAATAAGTCTCTATTATAGTTTCTTTAAATTTAAATACCGGAAATACCTTGAGGAGTTCTTGTGTGATCATTTAACACAGAATACAGAAAACACGATTTTCTAATTGTTGATAACATAAGTTAAAAAAAATCTATGGTAAGTAGGTTTTAGATTGTTTATATGTTATAGAAAGCCTTGTAGTTCTGTGCTCTTAAAAACCTCACAACAACTAAGAAATAAAAAAAAAACCCAACCAAAGCACAACAAAATCAGATAAACAGGCCAAATCCTCCAAACGCTCACACTCACAAAACTGCCATCCCCAAACCACTTTTTGTGTTCCACAAGTACCTTGTGTTTAAAATTTCTGGATTGTTATTTTTGAAAATTTTCTTTAGTTTTGATGATCTATCCAAACAAGCGCCTTCACCACCCCCAAATGGAAGCCTTGTCGATATGTTTTCTTCTGGCATGATTTCAAGCATCTTCAGGGTTTTACATCTCTTTTCTTGCAGTGTTTGTTAACTGGTCTCCTACCAGTTGGGCCAGGAGTGTGTGTTATAAAATACCCATCTGCAGAGTCCTAGCGCTCACAGCATGTAGAAATAGCAATGCTGTAGACTGTCCTCTCGTCAAGAGTTTGGTTACCTAAACCAGAGGCATACAGTACCAAAGCCTGCCTGGAAACTCTGCCCTCAGTCTGGCTCTCTTCGCCTTCCTTAATGTTACTCCCCAATAAGAATGGTACTTTACCCCTGTGTTGCCCTTGAGACAGCTGATGGGACAGTCTGACTTAGGTAGCAGAGACATGGGCTTGCCAAGTTTGGCTTCCCCTGCCCTGAGTGGTATTTTATTGTAGCTGACATCTTCATACCCCAAAACCCCTTGTGCTGTGCCAGGCATACAGTGTGTCTTAATCTGTCATGTCATTCTACAAAGCTCGGCCAAAGAGCCATTTCACTATCTGAGAACTACTGACATGAAAAAAACTGCACAGGGACATGTCCCTGGGCTGCAGGTCTCCTATGGAGCCTGGATGAAATCAGGAGCAGTGCTGTGCAGAGTGCACATGGCTGCAGTACTGGCAGGGAGGGTGCAAAGTCAGAGCAGCGCCACCCTTACTGGTACTGGCAGGCATTCCCCTGCTCAGCGCACAGATGGACTGCACTGCAGGACAGGACCAGTTGTCACACCACATTTCTGCTAGAAAGTGATTTGTATCATCCCAGGATTTCGTTTCCCTTGCCTTCTTAAAGATGAGAGACTTAACTCGTAAAAGTGTGTGCTGACAGTTGTGATAATAAGGACTTTGGGGGACCAAAATGCACAGTTGGTGAGGACTTTGGACCTACTGAAGTACCATTTAAAAATAAAATTATAGATTGGCTTAAGCAGACTGTAGCTACTAACAGCAGAGAACTGCGAAGTGAATTTTAGTACCTGTGAGCATTGACATATGCAGTTCATGGGGATTTTGTTGTACAGGTTCCTTGGAGAATGGCAGATAGGCTTTGAAGTAGCAGAACAGAGTGAATTTCCTCCAGTAGATCTTGATTGAAAACCTCCCTGGGCAGGAACCTGAAGATTTTTCCCTTGATTCAGCAGCTTTGAATAAGACAAGGAGTTATGTAGAGTAAAGTAGGAAGCGCAGGTCTCTGTAGAGCACTCAGGTAATGCTACTAGTCTGAGATCCAGATGTATCCTTTGAGAAGAGGCAATAGCAAAGTGTCTTGCTTTATGTGTTCTTGGTTAATGTTTAATCTTGCATTTAGAATAATTTTGTCAAAAAATAAATTCAGTCTCCACAGATCTTTGTTTCTGTGTAGTGACTTGGCCTGAAGTAGATGTCCCTGAAAAATTCTGTATGTGAATTAATGCTGAATTACAGGTGAGAAAATAAATACTAGGTACAAACCTCACTGTAGGCACATGAATTAAAAGCTGCAACTTGAGAAATACATGTTTGTACTACGGCATATGTTTTCAAGGAATGTATTTTCAGTCTGTTTAAGTGCTGACTCATGCCCCATGAATGTGGCTGGATAGGGACACTTGAGGGCACATGATTCCCTTTTTTTGAAATATTTGAATGGAATTTGTTGGAGGAGCACTGGCAGAGCAAACTGTCCAAGTGGAACTTTTAGAAGCCTCGTTGTGTGTTTGAAGACTGCTAAAGAGAGGGAGGCAGTTGAAGTATGTGCTCTATGATTGGCTTGACTTTAGAAGTTCTGTGACTTGGCTTTCTAGGAAAAACTGTCCTCACCAGCAGCTTTTCACATGAGAATGAATGGGAAAAGTGGCTTTGACAGATGACTGTGTTGGAGTGAAATCTGGTTTAAACTTGACTTGCAAGCAGTATTCTTTTTTAACTACCTGTGTTGGTGTATTAGAATAAAGGCGTTCCCTCCCTTGCAACCTGTTGGTCATTACAACTGTTCTGTATGGCCAGGACTCTTACCTCTGGTTTTTATTGACCTGAGGAATGAGGAGCCTAAGAGAAAATGGAAAGATTTTACCAGTAGGGACATGTGCCATGGATTGATGTCTTGCCTGGTACAGAAGAGTATGCACAGGTCCAGATGGTCATCACAGCTCTCTTTGGGAGCAACCTTCCTACATGTAAATGGCTCTGGATAAAGGTTAAGAGCGGGAGCCACTAAAACAGCTGGGTGAAGATTTTGTAGATCCCCAAAGACACTTTTGGAAATTGCCTGAGTGCTTCAGCCTATGTCTTGATGAGGCTTCTGAAGTCACACAGGAAATTTGTAGCAGAACTGAGAGTTCTGTGTAGAAGTTCTGGATGGCCTCTGTTGTTTAGGGAGACCTGTCAGCTCTGGGGACTTAAATAGGCCTGCTGTGCTTATCACAGCAATTTTTGTGCCACAGGTGAGTTTGCCAAAGGATCTAACAATTTCCACCTGCCATGTACAACAAGTAATAATAATGGTAAAAAAGGTACTTACTTGATTTGCCAGTGCACTGGTATCTAGACAGATTTATTTTTTCCATTTTTTAGTGGTTAGTGGTGACTTACTCAGTTTTCTTTAAATAGAAGTTTTCTTCAAGTTTTTAATCTATCTTCTCCAATCAACACTGCAACTGAAGTTGTATCATTACAAATTTTATTCCCAGGTTTATCACTTTGCTGTCATGACAGACTCTTCTTTAGGTGGATAAAGTATTGGGTGTTGTGCTGCTTTTTATTTAGTCTGAAATTACCTTATATTGATATTAAGTGTGTTTTTTCTCTCCTCTACAGGGGAAAAGGAAGAGTGTGATGTGCCATAAGTTTATTATTTTGCTATTTTTCATTTTTAATATCACCAACAATTGTAGGAAGTAATTCTGAGACAAATTGCAGAAGAGATGAGTTGTGAAGGCAAGAGGAGAACAGGAAATAAAGTGGAAAAATGGGTTGAGTACAATTCTGACATTGAAAAAGTTTCTGTTCTTTTTATTCTGTTGAAAGTTGGCCTCAAGTATTTGCTTTTAGGGGCATTTGAAGAGGTCAATTAGCCCTCCCAGTTCCTGATATTTACTCTTTCTTCATGAACAATTCTGGCCAGTTAAAAATTATTGCAATGTTAGTTTTTGTATGAAAGTTAGCAGGGAGTATTAATTTAAGCAGAGCATGCAACTGAAGGCAGAAGCCTTATCCAGATCCTTGTTGCTGATGCTATTGATTTATGAGAATGAAGAATTATGCACTGAAAGATTTAACCATGTGTTTTCAGTACAAATATGCAAAAATACCATGCAGTTGTTTGGCCAAAGCCTTGCCCTTTTCAGCAAGGAGAGAAATAAGAGAATTACCGAAAAAATGAGATGATCAGGAGACACAAGTGAGCCTGCAGGAAATTACACTCCATTGACACATCTTTGTTGGAGGAGATAGCAAGTGGTTGCTATTAGAAAAAAACTTTTTCTTTTGGTACCAATTTGGTATCTTAGTAAAGACTAGAGCTACATAGTTAAAAATTATTTTTCCTGTGTAGTAGAATAGGGACCAAGAGTTCAAACATGATTTTTTTTCTGCTGGGAATTTAAAAATGTGAAAATTATTCCAGATGTAGACTTTAACATTTCCTAGACTCTACTTTCGTCTATCTCCTGCACCCCATCCTTCTTCATAGATTTGCAAATTTCTTCATCGTCATCTTTGCAAGGGGAGGATTCCCAAGGCCAAGTTCTTAGCATGTCTCATTTCCAAATTCAGCTTCCTCTGAATGTAGTTTTTAGTAGTTTAATTTGAACAGAAGGCCTCAAATCCAATCCCATTCACATTCCACAAAGTAAATTTACTGTCAAGGCTGGAATATCAAGAAAGAATGAGAAGTAAAATGAACTTTACATGAAATATAAATACAGCTGGACTAATCACTGCACTTATTGTTAGATTGTTGCAGGTGCAGGACTTACATATGTAAAATACAAGTCTAACAAGATGTGAAATGCAGATAATGAAGCCCTTTCTGATTCAGCTGCCGAGGTCTTGCTTAGACGTCTCCCATGAATTCCTTCCTTTGTTGAGGAAATGAAATGTTTCCTCCAATTAAACCCCTTGTTGTTTAGAAATCTATTTGTTTTCTGAGTCAAAGCCCACATAGTTTATTATTATTAGCCCCATAGTTTATTATTTCCTTAATGCTTATTCTGGGGATTGCACAGGTGTGTTTCTTATAAAGCTTTTTTTTTTCATTTCTTCTTTTCATATTGGTGTACAAATAGTTTGAGTTGTGTGGAGTCAAAGAAGTGCATGCTCTGTTCCACTAGCTACAGTTTGACTCTGTGGTACACAAAGGAAGACATCAGAGCATCTCAGTATATACATATAAATAAACTGTTCTATAGGAGACTGACTGCTGTTTAGCCTGAATTCTGAGAATCCACAGAAGAACCTGAAATAACATTTTTAGTGTTTTTATTCTCCATGGGCATTAGCTGCTCAAGTAGAAATATGTCCCTTTCATATATTCTAGGGGCATGGACTAAAGGATTTCTGTGAAGTACCACAAGAGGACATCTGTTTCATCTTTTTGACCTGCAGCTTTGCTGGTGATAGTGTTCTTTTTTTTTTTTAATTTTCCCCACAAGGAAAATCAGAACTATATGGAAATATGAAGTTCACAGTGTTGAATAAGAAAGTAAAAATTCTGAAAGAGGACAACAGTCCTTGGTGTGCTTTTTCAGATCCATTTAGACTCTCTTGTAAATACAATAAATTTGTGAACTTGTGACCATTGAATAACATTTCACTTGAGTGGTTTTTGGTTTCCCTGGATTTTCAGGAAGAGGATGGAGGTGTATATATATGAAGGATGTGAGTTTATACACATAGACACTCCTACATAAACATACAAATATGTCAAGAAAGCCAGTATAATCAGTACTTTGCTGCTTTCAGACACAATACTGAAATCTTCACATAACAGTCATGTAAGTGAAAAACTAAATTACAGTTTAAAATCATACTGTAATTTAGTTTTCAATTATACATTTGTAAGTAATTTCACTTGCAAGTAGTCCACTGAAAGCTGGCTTATGGAGTTATTTCAATTAGTTGTCTTCTTAAGTAATTGTAGAATGAAGTCATATATTTCAACAGTCATAAACCCTGCAGTTTTGCTTGTTGAAGGGTTTTGTTGTTCTATTAGATTTTCCCTTAATGAATTCAATTTTAGTTATGCCAGAAAACAGTCAAGCTGCTTCTAGTACTTTGGCTTGGCTGTGCTGAGGTGGTAATTGCCATAAAGAAACAAACTTTGTTTTATTCTTTTGAAGGAGCAAGGCAAAGGGAGACTATTAAATATCACTAGAAACCTGAGATGAAATCAATTAAATTTTATGATCTGGATGTATTCTCATTATAATCTGGGTCATGATTCACTATTTTGGCAAAAGGAAAAATAAAGCCATCAGCAAAAACAACTCCCTTTCTGGTCCTGTGGCTCCCACCCATTTGAACCAGGCTGCCAAAATGAAGTGATCAGTGCTATGGCCACTAATTTTTATAAGACTGGTTAATGATATGTGACTTTCTGTACAAGCTGGGCACAAACTCTTTGGCTGCATTAAAGCTGTTCTAATAGCTTTTTTAAAAACTGTTTTTAACGATAGCCCAAACAAAACAATGTGAGTTAATTATCCAGGGAGGGTTGGAGGGAAAAGGGGGAGATGACACAAGAAGCTAACTTTCTGAAATGAGAGGAATTATATTAGGGTGGTTGTGTCTTGTTCAGTTTCTTTTCACAGTTTTAGACATCTTGAAAAACGACACTGTAACTGTTCCTTAATTTAAAATGTAGAGCAATTTTAAACAGTACTATTTAATCTGTTTTGATTAGTTCCTTGATTTCCTGGAAGCTTGTATGATAGTGAGTGATGCTTTGACATGTTTGAGAGATGAATGATCTCTGCTAGCACCATATATGCAGGAGCAAAGGAAAAATGCACTGATTGATATCACTAAAAACGATTGGATGAGTTTGCACATATTTTTTAATCCTTGCTTTCACCAGTCTTTTTTCAAGTGAACATTTTTGTAGGCATGCCAAGTGATTTATAGCATTGCTTAGATTTCTTTGAGTTTAGCTTTCAAATACCAGTTGTACAAAATTTGGATATGTCAGATGATGTTACTGTCCACCAGAAGTACTTGGTATAATGTGGTTGGGTTCCAAATGATCTGCCTGAAGATGTCCTGATTACCAAAACCTCTCCTGGAAAACTGCCTGTACAAGTCCTTAAGATCAGAAGTGTAGCTGACCAAGTACCTGGTATTCAGTGAAGTAGATAATGTTGTTTCCCTCTTTTATGGCATACCCCTGTGTATTGTTAGACAAAGCATACAGCTGTTTGATATACAAGCACTGAGTAATGATAGGAAAAAAAAATCTCTGATTGGGAAACTACAATATCTGTTTGTTAAAAGAACTTGGCCACAACTGTCAGTTGCAATTGAAGCACTGATTTTTGACCATGGATGTGCAAACTGGCTTCACATGCCACTTCCATGTGGAAATCTGTGCACCTCCCCAAGTTCCCTGCAGAGTTCTTCAGGAGCATTGCCAGGATCTTTAATTTTGCATTATTTCCCACATGAGTAAATCTGAGTTTATGTTTAATGAGATGCTGTCAAGAGTACAGGGAGCTTCTCTTTTCTGTTTTCATTAAGTCAGCATACAGGTGATGTAGCTTGGGGGCAGCTTCCAAGGAAAAGCCCTGACCATGAGGTCTCAAACTGTGCTTGACCAGGTTTTAATTCAGCCCCCTCTGCTTGCTAGCCTCTCAGCTCCATTTATATTTACATTCTTACTCTTCTCCTGGTGTGGTTTCGGACCTAGAGAGAGGGAAAAAAAGCAACAACACACATGGACCTTTTTAGGGAAAAAGGCCAACTTTATTGAGTGGAGAGCTTGTATTTAAAGCATGTTACGAGAGACTAGAACAGGACAGTAGCTCATTGGATAATTGGGATAAACATCCAGGAGACCAGGCCTCAGGATGTATCCCATGGGAAAACAACAGGTGTTAATCTTTATTATGACTAGCACTCTGTTTTTCACCAGATTCTAAGTTGTTTTTGACCATTTATCACCTTGGGAAATTTCCTTTCTGTCTGCAGCTAACATCAGCTTATCAGCCTGGGAAGCAAGAAGGATTCAGGCTTGAGAGAAAAGATTCTCGAGCTGTAATTTTGCAGCTCCCTAGGTGTCTCTGTCCACATCCTGGTAACTTTCCACTGCTCTTGGTTCATTGTACATGTTCTACTTTACTACTTTGTCTCAAATTTAGCCAGGCAGGAGTGTTCCTGTTTCAGGTGAGAAGGCTGGGTCGCAGCAGATCCTGAGGTTCCCTGTGGGACACCCTGACAGGGCTTCTTGGTGTAGTGCAGGATAGGCAGGCCCAGGAGAAGCTAGGGAAACAGATGAGGGAAAATCCTTCTTATACTCCTATGTGTTGGCTGAGGTTTAGTGCATTAATTGATAATTGTGTGGAAGACATCTGTTTGGGAGATCATGTTTCATTTAAAAACTTTGTATGACTGAAATAATTTAGCTTGGGAATTCTGTGTGCCTGCATAATGGCTCTGATTTTTTTTTTGTTTGTTTTTTTTTTTTTTTTTTTTTTTTTTTTTTTTTTTTGGTTTTTTTTTTTTTTTTTTGTTTAAGTTTTTAAATTCAGTTTAGAAGTTACAGGTCACAGTGTGGCTTGGAAGGCAAATGCTGTGTAGTGTAAATAACTTGAATTCTTGAATCCTGTTCAACTCTGACTGAAGCTGTAGTATTGGCATGTTTAGCTCTATAGCCCAGGAGTGTGTTACAGCCACAAAGTTCCTGACATGGAGGGTATGAACAGTAGCACTGTTCAGTTCCTGAGCAGGAGCTTTTTGGCACTTGACAGAGTCCCAGCAATCAGATGCTGACCAGATCTGAGCAGGCAAGTTCACTGCAGGGGCACTTGGAATCACAGTCTGCAGTTATGGTGTCCCTGAGGAGTCTGGGTGCATTGAAGAAGAGGAGGAACTGGTACAATCTGTGTTTGGGCCTTCAGGGCACAAAATAAAGGAGGGGACTGAACATGGGATTTTGGAGATTGGGGCAATAGCTTCGCTCAAGTTCCTTTGAGCCTTGATCTTAATGGCGACAAACATCCTCTTGCACGTCTATTAACTTCTTAGACATCACTGGTCTAAAAATAATGCATATTGGAGCAATGTGATGCCTAAATAATGCAGACAAGGAAAAGGGGGAGCTGCTGATTCTGTCTACTGAAAACATACTTAAAGGATATAGATCTTTAAGATACCACAAATAAATGTATATGTTAATGTGTTGTGTTGTTATAATAAATGAAATGGTGATCATAATGCAAAGGAACCAAACCATAACCTCACCAGCTGTTTTAGCATGACCTCCTGGAACCCAGATGACTGTTTCAATTTAATATCCTACTTTCATTATGTTAATCTACAGCCATTAAGTGCTAGTGATAACATCTGTCTTGGTGTAGCTGCATGACATTAGGCCATTTGGCCAAATATGGTGTTTTATTTAACCGCATAATTACATGGAGTAGTGTTATTCATATTGATATGTTGTAGATAGTTGGCATAGAGAGAAATGAAAGACATTGTATAATCTATAAATCAGGACTTATGATCTGGAAAAAAAGAAAAAATATCTTTACATACACATGAAGTGTACAGAAAGTATGTAGTATGTTGAATTACAATTATTTTTCTTAGCAAGTCAATAAACAATGCCATTGTTTTTCAGTACACCAGCATAATTAAATTGCTTCCTTTTGATTCACTGCACTGAATTTCAGGTATATGATTACCACCATCTTATTTCCTACCTACTTGAAATTGCCTTCATAATTCTGAAAAGATCACCCATTCAGGTGTTTTTATCCTGTTATGCCACAAATTGCTGTGTTTTCATCCCATTTTGAAAGTTAATTTTTTGTTCTGCAACTTAGAATAGGATTTGCTTTGCTACCTTTTTTTTTTTCATATCAGAAGTCTTGAATTCTGGCAACAAAGTCTGTCTTCTACTGAAATTGCTAAAAAGGGGTATATGTCAAGTTCTTTCAGTGCACTGTTTCAGCTTGAGATGAGAGCTTCTTTCAATCAATGGCTTTAAGTACAATTTGCTTTGCTTATGTGACTCTTAAAAATTAACAGTATTTCCAAGCATTGTTGCAAAACTTTATATCTATAGATTTTCTGCTGTGAATGACAAAGGTGAGCCCTGCAGAGGCGTTCTCAGGAGTGATTGGTAGTGAGTGACACAGGCAAATGAATCCACAGACCATGTTTTTTTGTCTTTCATAAATTAAAACTGACTTAAAAATCTGCACCCAGTGCATAAAAGCAATAAATCTGTATTTACATAGAATGAAAGGAGATGATGTTTGTTCATCAGTTCATAATCTGTGTAGGCTGCGTGCCTGATAGCCTGGAACTAGCTATAAATGAGTGGGAAGGACAATTTACCTTCCTGTGGAATGTTCCACAGAAGTGAAAACCTAATGTTTTTCCAGTGTAAGACCAAAGGCACCAGATGGTTTTGATTTATTTGGTTTCTTTTGTTGAGGAGACAACAGATGACTGTGGTGAATACCATTTTTTAAAAATGGTATTTTTCAGGGATCTTGCTTTTTTTTTTTTTTTTTTAATTGAGATAGTCTGCAAGGTGAGGGGTGGCATAATCTGTATAATTTTCTCAAGATGGAATAGATTTGTTGTCCATTAAAACTTATGACTGCTCTCAGCACGGGGAGTTTTAATGTACAACTTCCTCCAGTCACTGCGATGTGCCTGACAGTGCTGGGAAATACTGGGCAGTTACTCAGAAATGGTTACAGCACACTTTGTCTCACAAAGGTTCCCTGTTGCCCACTGATAAGGGGTCATTCAGTTTTGTCTCAGATTGTCCTGGGACAGCATCTCTGTGTGCAGTAAACAAGATGAATTTCTGGGGAAGCCTCACATCCACATCAACAGCTGGATAGGGACAAATAGAAAAGGTGTGTTGCAGTAGCTGAACTTGGATGTTTCGCTTGACTTTTTGCTCCCAAGTGCATTCCCTGGCTGCAGCCAGGACCTTGTATGAGAAGCATCAAGACAGCTGTGACAGTTTGGAGGATTGCCTAGGATAAGGAAAATCACCTTTGGAAAGGCTGCTTATCTGTGTGTACCAGCAGGAACAAAACATGCCTGACCATTGGGTTTTTGTTTGTTTTTCTTTTTTGGCTATGTGTGAAGACACATTGATTTGACCAAACTGAAGAGATTTCTTGAAGCTTCTGCTCATCCAAAATTGGTTGTTGCCCCAGCAAACTGCTATTGAGGTCAATAAGGTTATGTCACCTTACTGCGAATTGATTTTTTTAGGGATAAAATTGTATCTTGTGTTAATGAATATGCTCAAATAATTTCCACTGGCACAAAGGTGTGCCTGTATGTGCCAAGTGAAATATTTCGAGTAAGTGTAAACTATTCAGAGCAAAATTATTCATCCTAAATTAGATAAAAACTGGCATAGATCAGTAGTAAATTTAGTCTGCTGGATTGATGCAAAAATTCTTGGGTCATTGGATCTGATCTGGCCTCCAGGCTCAGCCATTACCCTGCTCATTGCTTGGTCGAATGTGTGGGACAGAGCCTTGAAGATCTGGCTCATAATGTGCTGTGTATGAAGTAATGTTGACACTTACATTTTCTTTATTAGTTGCTGACACGGCAGCCTTGACCACTCACACCTGGCAAGCCTAGCTAGCTCCACTGGCTGCCGGTGTCAAGAGTGGGCTGTCTCCCAGCTTCCGTGAAGCAGGAGCACAGCTAGGGCTCTCCACCCTTATCACGGCCGTCTCTGTATCCGAGGGGAAGTAAAGGATCGAGGAGGAGACCTTTCTAGGTTCCGGAACAAGGTTTATTGGGAGGGCGAGGGGAGACAACTGGACAGCGAGGGAAGGAACCCAGAAAAGCCGGGAGAACAGGCTTACAGCAACTTAAATACGGGACCTCCCCCATGGGAGGGTACAAAGCTTCAGCCAATGAGGGGCAACAAGGGGTGTAACATAAGGCAGGATTACAGTCTCACATAACCAATAGGGAGTAATTTAGGTGGGGATTCATACAAAATAACGAATAGCAAATCAAGGAGGGAATGATTGCTACAGAATGTTCTGGAAGAATGGGCGGGGCCAGGAGGGATTGACAACTGTAAGGGCAGGGTTTAGGGTGAAGGACGGGGTAAAGGCGGGAAAGGGAGAAACCATTTTATAACAACACAGGGGTACAACTGAGGGAAAAACCATTACAATAAGGGAACAATACAACTGAGTAACAACCAAATTAAACATAAACTGCAACAAGTTGCAGTATCTTTGGAGCCCTTTTCAGTGGACCTGATGAAGTCACTGCCTCACTGGGAGGTCAGCTTTGAAAACTGTAATTATTATATTGATACTTCCGTCCTGGAATTAACATTCAAGTGATGGGGGAATGGAGGAAATGGAATTATTTAGGGTACAAGAGCGATCTTCCAGAACGAAATAAGGTAATTTCTGCTGCTTGCCGCTTCTCAGTTTGTGGCAGTTGAGAAAGATATTGTATCTGTCAATGAAGGAAGCTGTTATTAAGCATTGTACAGTTTTGAGATGGTATCTATAAAAATATTTGTGGGAACTCGTAAGAAACAAAACATTGGTGTGAAAAATAACTATTGTTTTGGTTTTTTTTCCTAAAAAGCATGTACTTAATTTCTGACAAGTTAGAAAAACAAATTGTGTCAGAAGAAGAGATCCAGAAGCTAAGAATGTACCTATATATTAAAAGGAGTGTGCTCAAAACATGTTGCGAAACACACCTTCATATTCGAGAATACTTCAGTTTTGTATTGTTTCAGGGATAGATAATTGAATGTTTTATTTTGCATGTTAAACTATTAATTATCTGTAATTCCGTAAGTTCCCACATGCCCCAACACATCATGTACCCTTCACACCATCTGTACCTATGATGCATCAATACCAGTGCTCACACTACAACTTGCTCAAGGATTTATCTCTCACATTGTCAGCCACAGGGCTGACAATGAACACGATCTCCTCTGGCAGGAGGAGGACTTTTACATGGGGAGTTATACTGATGTGAAAATTCAGTTGTAATATTAAATATGCAGGAGAAACATGCAGTGCAGAATTACCATTCTCTGGTTTCTTGGTTTTCTAACTGATTGGTTTTTTTCTATATCAAACTTAGAAGAAAGTTTTGTCATCTTTTTGTCCATGGCATCACCTCATTACACTCATGCTGTACTCTCCTCCTAACTACTAGAAAAAGTAATCATTCAGCAGCTTCTGATAATGGTGATCAATCAAATAATTTAATTTTTTGTAACTGGAGTTTAAGTGGGGCTTTTCATAAGGAAGGGAAAAAAAAAAACCCAAGTAAGATAATACTTGTAAGATAATACTAAATTTTTTTGTATTCCTAAAAAGTTGTTTGCCTGTATTATTCATCTTGTTACATTATTTGCTGTTCAGTCCAGTCTCTCATACAAGTTGAAACCATTAAAAAAAAAAAAAGAAAAAGAAGAAAAGCTGATTTCACTTCCAGTTCTGTGATATACTTAGAACATGGCTGGACAGTCAGAACTCATTGGACCTGGTTTGAAGAGGGAGCTGGACTAGATGGCTCCCAGAAATCCCTTCCAGCCTGGGCTTCTCTGTCATTCCTGTGTGGCTTAGAATGAAACGTTAGAGCTGCAAGCAGGTGGGATAGAAGGTGCTTTAGGAAGGTGGCGGTGATGAGGGCATGTGTTCTGGGGCATAAGCTGTCATTTGGGGTATGTTGGGGGCTGGTGCTGAAAATTCACATGGCTATAAACCTTGCCAGGAAGCTTGTAGGCAGTAAATGCTGCTGGAAAAAAATGAACCATCTTATCAGTGATCCAGTACAATGGGCTATTTAATGTAAAAATGCCTATTTCTTATACTTCTTTACAAAGAGAATCTACAATTATTTTTCCTTATAGTGGCTACTTCCTTTTGTGGTGAGCAGAAACTTCATGACAGCTTTGGCTGGAATTTCTTTTCAAGGACTTTTAAATCCTCGGAGTTTGAAAATAATAGATCAGGCCAAGTGTATTATTATAATTCAGTAATTTGTAGTGAATAATGGAAGTGAAGTTCTTGTGTCTGAATACAGAAAGATATGCATATTAGTATGGCAGTGTATGCATGAGCTGTATGCATATTATGTGCATATATTTACATTTCTGGTGTAATACCTTCTAATTGGAAAAAACAGTGCAACAGCAGTCAATGGACTATTATGTGGAAGTAAACAGGATTTACGTACCAAAATGTAATCCGTTTTTACATTACTTCAGCGTTTTAAGATGCAAGATTTGTAATAATTACTTCAGATGCTATGCAAAATTAAATTATTCAAATGTATTCCACTTTCCAGGCTTCAAGGTCAGAGTAATATTAGATATTATGTTTCTTTTGTTATCATGTTGGTAATATGGACTACTTATAGAAGAAAACTACTATTAAAACAAATCAATATGTAACCAGGTGAACTTAAGAAATAGTCATCTTAAATAATTACAAAATAAAGCAGACCCCTGATGTGAAAAAGTCTTTTTCCTTGTTTGCTTTTTCAGGATGGTTAAAGGTGTTTTAAATGCATTATTTGTGCTGTATCCTTATGACACGGTAATAGTGAAATTAGCTTTGTAAACCTCATTTTTAAAAGGTGATGCATTTTAAAAAAGAACAATATTCAAGTGAAACCAAATGTCACCTTGACTAAAGCTGCTCAATGCAGCATATAGGTGAAGTGCTCATCTTATTCTCATTCTGACTAGCAAGTTTTTTTTTTCGCCTTGGAAAGGGGACAAAATTCACACTGTCTCATGACTGCAATGCTGAAAAGAGCAAAGTCATAAAACTCTGCAGGATCCTTCATTTTCTTAGCTGTAGTTATGTTTATTGAGGTCATTTCTTTCTGGGTAGGTCTGTATTGCACTTTGACAAACAAGCTTGATATAATCTCTTCTAAAAATCCAATCACCCTTGTAAATGAAGAAGTCAGTGCTTTCTACTGTGCTAATACCTCTTCAGATTTGCTAATTTTGAACATTAGTAAAATCTCTTAAAGTATGTGGTATTTTGAGACAGATACTGATAGACATTAGAAATTAATGATGGTGGTGGCTGAAGACATACAGTTGTATATTAATCAGGCAGCATTGCTTATGTACTAGCAAGATATGACTGATGCACTGTGGTCCTTTACAGGAGGTTTGAAAAGTCTGTGCTTTGATTGTTGATAATCAAAGATGTGTGTTTGTGTATTGGTTCCCAAGCTACTGCAGATGTAAATCACAGACTGTCAGAAGATGCCTTACAGGAGGGGATTGGAAGTGTGGTGTTTAGAGGTAAAGTAACTGAACATTAAGCATGAAAATACGTGTTTCACCGTCAGAAATGCTTGTTTATATTCTTAACCATAGAGAACTACAGCTTACTATATACCCACAGTCCGGGCATTAATTTTTGGACAGCTAGATGGTGCTGCTTGAATAGCTACTATATAATTATTTTTAAATTTTATTATCGTAATGTTAAGTCAAAGTTCAAGATTCAGATATATTCGAGAGGGAATGCAGATTTGCTGCATGTCCCAGGAGACATAAAATGCAGGTAAGAGTACATCTTTCCTGCCTACATTTTTCCTTGACCTACTGCTTTCTTCTGATGAGGCTGATAAAAACCACGCTGTAATATTAAAATTAATTAAATGAAAACTACTAAGAGTTTTTCTGTAGTACTCTGTGATGTACACACTTGTATGAAAGTGGTGATGGCAGAGATGTGGAGAGAAGTGTCAGGTAAAGTCAGACAGAATGGGAGGCAGTGAACAATAGCAAAGCTGCTGAATTTTTTTCATAAGAATCACAGCAAATGAGGGTTATATGTGGGATATAATAGCAGATGGTGAAAGAGCTTTTGGAGGAGTTCCTCCAAAGTGGGAGCAAGGTTTTGAGAAGTTAAGAGAGGTAATTGCTGAACAGTGTAACTAGTGGGTCAAAATGCTGTTATGAGGGCAGATGGGAAGGGAGGGTTTATTTTTCAGAAATAATTATAAAGAATAATTATAACTGGAATGAATGTGAATCATGGAGGGCTGTGCAACTGAAGTCAGGTAGCTTATTTGTTGGGGGGCAGCTCTGAATGGCTGACAGGTAGTTGGAGTTGCAGACTAGGAAAATAAAAATTAGTGAGAACATACATAAGCAACAAAGACACCACAAAACCTGAATTGTGTCAGAAAATTTAGTGTAAAACTGAGTTTTCACTTTTTGTTTTGAGAATTATGAATTTAAATTATTGTTTCAGTTGAGGGAACAACAAATGCCTTATCTGTGCACTTTATTAAAAAGTGCTCTGCAGCTTCCTGAAGTTAATAGCAGCTTCATTTTTGTGTTGAAGATTTTGGAGCATAAATATAAAAGTTAGTGCTGTTGAAGAGAGGGAAGATTATGTCCTAGGCTTTGGGGTTCTGTCAAAAGCAGGCACAACAGATAGGGAGCTGCCTTGTGAAATACGGAAATAGTGTTTCAAGCTGCATTGTCGGGACTGAAATGTTTTCAAGGAACTTGGTTTTGTTTATATGTGTTTTGGTTTGACAGACAGGTGTTTGTTAAGAAAGGCAGGAGCCTCTTTTGAAGTGGAAAATGTAAACTCTTTCCCTTCAAATTATTATAATTTTAAAGTGAAGGAGCTCTCAGGCAAAAATATGGGAATAACAGTTCTTTACTGGGAAAATTAAAATAAAAATACAGTAATACAACCCCCCTCCCCCAAAACACTGACAGAGTCAGAATATAACCCGACACTCCGTCAGTCAGGGTGTTGGTAGCAGTCCCATTAAATGGTGGCTGCAGTCCTCCTGGAGTGACAGATGTGGTTCTGTTGAAGCAGCGCTCCTGTAGAAGGTGCGGTTTTTCTTCAGAGGTCCAGTGATGATGTGGAAAGATTTGGTTTTCCTCTAGAATCCAGTGGAAAAAGGCTGCTCTGATGTTCCAAATCTCAAATTTTATTTAGGTAGGAAATGCTTGGCTTCTCCCCCTGGGTGGAGCATCTCACAATGGGATGATGTAATTTTATCTGTCATGCAGTGGGACTCAATGGCCTGTTAAAAGAAGATATCCTCCTGGAGGAAGGATGGGTCGTGGAAAAGATAAAGAACACTGCCCCACTTGGTTTGTAACAGATGGCCCATTAACAGAAGACATCCCCCCTGAAGATAAAGATCACTGCCCCTGATTTCAACCTGATTTCAACAGATGGTGATAGAATACATATTTTTGGTTACATCCTGCATTGTAAGCCAAGACAATGTGCAAGAGTTTGCTTTCATATGCTCTTCTCATACTTTCTCATGTAAAGCTGTGCCTGAGTCATCTTAGTGTTTATTATTTCACCTCCAAAGGCATATGGGTGATAGATTAAAACAAATCTTGTCATTACTATTGGCATCCCCTGGAGAATACCTGGTAGTGAATTCTTTCTCTTTTTGGGAAATGGAAAATACGTGAAAATGGCAGCCTTTCAATCTTCTACTTTCATTCTTGCATTCCTATCTACAGGGTGTGGAATTTATGTCTGTAGCATTTGTGCCTACTGCTTAGCTGTAGAAGTGCTGGGTAAGACGTACACAATTATATGTCCTAGCTTGCTTTAAATTGCTGTGATTTATGGGAGACATTACACTGTTACCATACAAGTTTGTCAGTGTAATATTCAAGCAGATATTTTTTAAAATATATTTTTAGCATTAGAATACTGATATTTTACAAATTCTCAGTGATATAAATAAATCTAAGGCTTCCTTTTGTATCTCTGAATATATCACATTCAGGCATGTACAAGTATATATGTAAAATATTCACTTACATATTTGTAAAATAATAGATAAAGGCTAATGCATTTAAAGGAGAGCAACAGAATATTTGGGTGTTGTAAATTGTCACACCTTCAGTGGATTTGACTGAATTGATACTGTCTGGATCATACAGAACTAATTGAGTCTACTTGAATAGGCAAGGATTGACATATAAGTATTTCAGATGGCAGTCTGAGGATTGCTAATGCATTGCTGAGAGCTCCCTTGACTTTCAAAAGTGCTTGCATAGATATGAGGGAGAAGAGAGAGTTTTTCACACACATATTTTTACTATGTTTCTGCCAAAATGTAAAATATCAAAAAACATTCTGTTATCATTAAAGGCTGTCCTGTTAATTAATTAGTTGGTATATTCTAACTCTCTTGACTTAAAAAACCAAGATTATTTGAAAAGTGTTAGCAGTTTCTAGCTTTTGCACTGGTCCATGGTGTTGATTCTTTGAATTCAGCTTGTTGGGAATTATTTCTACAGTAGGTATGTTTCCACCACACATTTTGATAATTAGGGGTTTAAAACTTTTATTTCACATATTAGAATTACAAAGAGAGCAATAAAGATGTAAAATAAGTCGGTGTTGACTGTATTAACATTAAATGTGAAAAATGTGACATTTACTGGGTTCTAATTTACTGGGTTCTGAATGTCAAGGGAATGAAAAATAGGGCAAAGGCCTGTGGTATCCTTGAAATAGTCATCCTGAGATGCATAGATGGCAATCTAGTATTGTTTCATGAGTTTATCTTTCAATAGAAATAAAAATCTCCAAGCAAAATGCTCCTTATTAATTCTGTTTTAAAATGTGAGGCTTTTAAAATTGGTGGCGCTTCCAAGTATAGCGTATAAAGCAAACTTTCACTTTAAAATAATAATTATTGCCCACTGTGGAAGACTTGTCACTTGTTAGACAGAGGGTTCACTCCACCTTGTACTGTGTGGCTCTAAGAAGTCTAGTGTAGACTTAGGTGTGGGACAGGTGTGATATTAGTTCTGTGGTATTGAAAGTTAATTCTGGGTGTTAAAAGTAGTGAAATATTCTCCGTTGTCCTGCATCCCTCTAGACACAATCTGTGCAGCCTAAAAGCATGAGAGGTTTTAAGAGATGATTTCTTTATATACTTGGCTCTTGAGTTGGGTATATTGTTGTAACAACTCTTTTTCCTTCACATCTGTATTTATGGAGGACCTGAACATGTCGATGTAATTCATGTCCAGAAATCTGTCTAAGAGCTCAGACATCTGAAGGGTGTGGCAGTAGTGGCTTGTTATCAATTCTTGTTGGGAAGTTCTGGAAGTCTGGGCTTGCCAAGCTGGGAAACTCCAAGGATGCAACACAATAGTATCAAAAACCTATTACAAAAAAATAAGAGGGGAATCAACTAGTATCTTGAAGTGCTATTAATATCTTGAAGTGCTTAGAAAAGCTGATTTGTTAGGAAGATTTATTTTTCCCCTTTGCTTGATAAGAGGCAATGCAGTTTAGGTGTATTGCAGCACTTCATTGTAAAAATATTACAGTAGTAAACCTGGAGCTCCAAGGATGGGCTTGTGGTAGAGTAGGCCAGGTGGAAGAACTCAAATTTGGATGCTTGAAAACTGAGACTCAGGAGTTCAGGAGCTTTGTGGCATGTATGTTCAGACTTGTTTTATTTCTTTTTGAATGTTTTATTTTTATGATTATAGGACTTAAACCTAAGTACATGGGAGTTAGACTGAACTTAGAAATACCTAAGAATTATGGGGATTCTGCTTGATTCATGAATGCTTTTTTTTTCTGCAGAGCTTGAAAGTTCTCTTGAATGTCTCTTCTTTCATTATGCAGCTGAGATGTGATCATTATCTTATTCAAAATACTCAATTTCTTTGTAATATTTATATTGATATGCTTATTTGACATGAGGCTGTGTAACCTTGTAATTGTTGTCACAAGGACAATGTATCAAGATATTAATGTCAGATTAATTGATGGCCTTGATGCTGAGCACCCAAGGGCAGTCCTCAGCTCAACTTTTTCCTTGAGGTCGAGACAGTTTTCACTCTTGGTTTCCCTGTCAGAGTCTCCAGAGGAGCAGTGCAGCAAGTTTCTGTTTCTCACTTTAAGTATCTTCTTTTTCTGGGGTGATTAACAAAAATCTTTTCTGTGCTGGATTCAAAGAAAATGTGCTTGAATGTCATGGACACTATTTAACACTTCCGAATTGAAGGAAAAAATGGTGTGAAAAGTAATAGTTTCCAAATATTGGAAAAGAGCAAGTGGCTGTTTTGATAGATGTTCAAGCTTGCCAAAATGAAAGATGTTCAACCTGAGAATTAATACTTCACACTACAAGATAAGAAATAGTGTGTTTAGATAAAGCTATTTATTTTATCTTTTAGCTTACCTTGTGTTTGGCATCTTTTCAGATATAATAATGAAAATGCATCTGATCGAAGAAAAAAGGGCATGCTGCCTAATCAAATTATTGCTGCTCATTTATATTTTGATAAATGACTGCTTCAAAATGTGATTTTTAGTATTTGTGTCAAATAGAGTTAGAAGAAGGTTTCTGATGAGGAAAATGTTATGACCTGACCTCTATGGGTGTGTGAAGGGAAGGAAACCTGAACATGGGGAGAGCAGTTTGAGGTGAAAGGAAAAGACAACAAATGGCTATAAATTGTCTGGGAATCCATCTGGTTTGGAAGATAAAGATTAATGAGAGGTGAAAAGCAGCATCTCTCAGTAATTTGTCTCATTATCTAAGATGATACTAAGGGATAGTACTAAAACTTTTGAGAGGTTGTATAGCCCTTATATTTATTATTTTTAATGTTATTTTTTTTTCAATGTCTCATTTGTGAGATGGCATGACTGGCTTCTTTCTAGAACAAAATTAGTTGTATTCATTTGCTCCTCAGTGAAAGGTCATGTCACTGTAAACATGTCACACATTGCATTGATAGCAGTTCAGCAAGAGTTGGCTCAGGTTTCTATGCAGAACTAACCCTTATTTTAACCTGTTTAACTTAACATTGTGAATAGAAACATATTGAATGCTGCCTCTTCTTAATTACGGCTGACAAGATCTAGAAAATCTGTTGTTGCTTACCATATAAAACACAATTCTTCACTACCTGTGATGTGAACATACAATCTAGAAATTCAGTTTTCTTTTCTAGAATAAATAGTCTGCAAATCCTTAAGATATGTCCTATAGTGTTGAATTAACCTTTCCCTGACACTTAAGTATAATCTTTTTCACTCCTTCCCAGTACATAATTTAGTAAAATGGAAATAAAGTGGCTTGGTGGAAAAAGATATCACTCAGCTCTTTTGAACAGAACTGTTCAGCTGCTCGGAGATATCAAACTTCATGAGCAGCTTCTTCAGTGTATTGCAGGACAGTGCAAAAATTCTTTGACATTCTATAATAAGGCTATTTAGATGAAATGCAGAAAATTTTTCATTGACGTTTCTCTGAAGTAATTGTGTTTTAATGCTAGGGTGTTGCTTCATGTTATTTTTCCATGAGTTTATTTACTAAGATCATGAAATCACTTCCCTCATTTTAATGAGCACTACAGCTGAGAAATTGAAACTCAGTTCAATATGAAATATTAGTTCAGGTTTTGCAAAGAAATGGTAGGTTATGTTTTGGAACAGGCTTTGTGATTTATTTCTTTTAATACTAATAGTCTTGTTCAATAAATATTGATTTATGACTAGGAAAAAAAAAAGGAATTGAAATAGCCTTGATAATCATAACAAATCAGAGCACGAAAATAATAATCCAAAGGAAATTCTCATTAAGGAGAGTCTCATGGAGAAGTTTTCTTATGAGAGCAAATATAACAGCAGGGACAATACTTCTGAACTGCTGTTGTTCTGTAATCTTGGATTGTAGGACTGAGCAGAATCTAGCAAATAAAGATCTTCACAGCTGAATAACTATTGGAACATCAACTTGTGCAGCTGCCTCTCTGAACTCTAGCAAGTGTTTATTAAAGTTTCTGACTTTGGTGCATGATAAAACACATTCTTGGTATCAGCGAGAGGTAGTGGTAGCTGCCTGGCTATAAAAGTCGGATGCCCTCAAAGTCACTATACTTGAATATATTAGGTGGATGTGATTTTCTTTACAATTCCTAATGTCTGTTTATCTCAAAAGCCTAAAAAGTTATTTCAATCAGATTTTCCAAAGGCAAAAGGAAAAAAAAACTTTGATGCAAGTAACATAAAACTTTGTTTAGAATATCAAAATTTTATTGTCACAGGAAGCAATTTTTTCTTCAAATAAAATCAAGAAATGCCAACTGGACATGTAAAATTGGGCTTTAAAATTGTATGGCTGAAAGGAATGATCCATATGCTGTAAGAGGACAACTCTCAATTTGGTTTGCTGAAGATACATATGGAGGTGGTGCTGATCCATGGTGCCACCAAACTGACAGCATTTGTCCTCAAGTTGCCAAAATGGTTTTGTTAATTTGCCAGAGCCAAAAGCCTCCAGTGTCAGCTGGAAACCTGTTCTCTCTCAAGGTAGCTGAGTCTGCCTTGGGAACGGGGAAATGGAAAGAGAATGAGAGCTCTTAGTTACAAGTGGAGTCCCAGTCTAATGGCCAGTATTTGCAAAACGTTCTTTCTTTTCCTCCTGATTAGCAATTGTAGAGTCAGCACTGCAGAGTATCTGGGCAGCTTTCATTTTCCTCATGTGGGGGTCATATACAGTGTATGCTTCCTGTGAGCCCTAAATTCCTTAAATCAGTTCTTTCAGTAAATCAAATAATCAAGGAGGCAATAAAATCCACTCTCTGCAACTTCTCTATCAGAAGATATTCAATAATTTATGTCAGGAAAAGTTTGTATTTTAACACAGAGGTTCTCTCATCCTCTGCTTTTCAAAACTTCACAATTTTCCAGCCCTCAGCTGCATAAGTAGCTGTACACAGCACTCAAATTTAATAGCAAATCAGCTGGTATTTTGTAGTTAACAGTTTTAAACAATTTTTACTTGCTGTTAAAATACATTTTAATTAGGTCCTAAAAGATACGCAGGCTTGTTACTGTCACACTTTTCTAATATCCTCCCCCTCCAAACAAAAAAATCTCCAACCACACCGTTCCTGTCTGGGTAATCCCCATGGGGATTAGTATTTTGAGAGAAACTTTCTTGGAGCATCTGTCATGGAGTGTTATGGCCATAGGTGCTGGGTTAAATTGTCACTGTAGTGATGTATACATGTCAGACTTTGATTTTAGCCACTGTAATAGGTCTTTTCATTTTCTCTTCCTGGTGACTTCCTGTAACCGCTCTCTTCTTGCTTTCTCTGACTTCTGTTGGGTTTCATTATATTTGGGACTGGAATTACTTTTATATATGTTTTTAAAGTATTTCCAGTCTCAAAAACATAGAAGCAAATAAAAAGTGTGTTGGGTTTTTTTTTTCTGTCAAGTTGTATTAAGGTTCCTCCATCCTCACATCAGCAGCTATAATATGAAGAGGTTATTTTACTCTAAAATTGTATCAGAAGCCACTCCAGGGTGGTTGTGGTATGCCTGGATCGCTTTCAGGTTCTTCAGGAGATGGATCTGGGAGCTCCTGTAAGGCTTTTAGTCAATAATGGGAGCTCTGTGCACAAAGTAATGGTTCTCTTGATGTTCCTGTGCTCTCTCTGTCACCTTTTGCTGCCTCTAGCAGGGCTTAGTTGCTGTCTCTCCAGTCATCTCTGGGTTAAATTTTGATGCAGGAGGAAGGGAGCAGGGCTGCAGAAATCCAAGGAATCTGACAAAGTGCAAACTATTTACAAAAACAAAGTGTGCAAGGAAGTGCAGAAAGGAATTTTTAATCTGCCAATAAATATGTCAGTGACAAATGTTTCAGCCCTCTCTTGAGTTTTAATTTAATCTTTGTATGCTTGTGCTTATGATTCCTCCCTGCCTTCTATTCTATTTGTCTTCTGAGGCTGGATCTTATTTATGGGGACTGTTTTCAGTTTTTGAAGAGCAAATACATTACCATGTTCTGTCTCTTTCTGAAGAACTCCAGAAGATGAAGTCCTCTGCCCACACAAGAATGGAATGCTGAATCATATTCTTATTAGATACATCTTCATGAGCATTTGTCAAACTGTTCATTTAATCTAGAGCCTGGAGCAATGAGAGTTTATGAATTAAACTCCCAGGACCAGGCTCTTCCCTGCCATATGTGACTGCTTCCCTGAAGAGAGACGGAGATTGATACATGAAAAGCTATTTTTAAAACAAACTAATTCGTGGTGTGTTGTGGTTTTGGCCCAGAAATAGTGTAGACAGGATAAGTAAGCAACTATTTTTCCTGTTCAGGTAGGGCTTTTAAAATAAGTCTATATAAAAAAAACAATGTACACATACAGATACACAGATATATGGGTGTACATATGTGTATACTATCAATAACTATCTTAAATGTAACAGGAAATTTATCTAGAAACTAGGTTGGCAGGAATTTCTGAACTAAAGAAAAGTTTTAAATAGCATAAATATAGTCAAGGCTTATCCATTTTGTTACCTTTCCGTATTTTTCTATTAATGATTTACTGATTTTATTAATTTTATTTTTATATCTCTAAAAAGCCTTTTAGATTGCTAAAAGTAGTTGATAGTCATGGTAACTTTTGGTATGCTTCTTGTTAAAATGTTTGAATGGATTTATTTTCTGATTTTCCAAATGACAACCATTAAACCATGCTAAGTACTCCAGATTAGAAGCAAGATGAAATTTCCTGATCAGAACCTACAAGTGAGAACATCTCTCAGGTCTTTCTAAGGAATTTGGTATTTAACGTATTTTTTGTATTAGAACACAGAAATTCAATTAGTAATGTTACTTATTTGGATCAATTATCATGAAGAGGTTTTGTATGAGATTCACATACACCCCGACTTTCATACTGTAAGTCATATGAAGGACGAAATTGAAAATATAAAAAGGATAGATCCAGAAGCAATGGTGTCCAAATCTTCCATTTTCTGTTTCAATATGCTCTTTCTTACCTCTTGTCCTTTGAATTCCTGAATTTCATCTTGGTGAGTGGAACAGCTTCTCCCACTTCTAATCCAGCTATGAATCTAAATCTGTACTCCTGGAAGAGTTTTGTAGCAGTAGTGAATTATAATGAAATTCAGTGGTATCGTTCTAATGAGTTGAGTCCTTGAAACATGAGGTAAATTGTGGACCCATTTAGGTTTTGAATAAAATTATTTTCAGGTGTTTCTGACTAGCACATAATCAAACCATGTTTTGACTGTCTAATCTACCAAGTATTGCTGCAGCATGAAAGAAAGTTTACTTTCAGTTCAAAGGGTAACAGAGAAATATTCTGTTTTGTTTGGATTTATCTCCTTCCTTAGAAGCAGTTTGAGGATAGTTCTCAAGTATTTTCATTTTTTCTCCTAGGCAAGCAGTGACTTGCAACAAGGCTGTATTTGAATTCGCTTTTTCTAGCCCTGAGAGATGGAGAATAACTTGCAAATTAATTGTATTGACACATTTGTCTTGCATACTATTGCTATTACAGTAATGGGCAGCCCAGCTTCAATTTATGCACTAACAGCAGCTCTTCTGATAAGAAACACACACAAGGCTAAAACGTAGGCATGACAAGAATGGAAATGGCTGGGCAGAAACCACCATAATGCATGATGAATAATCTGTAAATCTGGTAGGGGCTGTGTTTTGGGTTTGTGCTAGAAACAGTGTTGATAAGGCAGGGATGTTGCTGAGCAAGGTTTACACAGAGTCAGGGCCTTTTCTGCTCCTCACCCCACCCCACCTCTGTGCCTGGGGCTGCACAAGGAGCTGGGAAGGGGGTGCAGTTGGGGCAGTCAGGAAAGCTGGTGCTTGGGATGCTCCAGCCTGTGTGGAATTTCACCATATAAACTATGGGGGAGGAGGAGGAAGGGAGGGGCATTCTGTTTGATGGCATTTGTCTTCCCAAGTCACTGTTCTGTGTGATGGAGCCCTGATGTCCTGGGGATGCTGAACACCTGCCTGCCCATGGGAAGTGGTGAATGGATGTTTGGCTTGACCTGTGTGTGCAGCTTTTGCTTTACCTGTAGAACTGCCTTGATATCAATTAATGAGTTTTCCCACTTTTGCTCTTCTGATTCTTTTTCCTGACCCACTGGAGGGGACAGTGAGTGAGTGGCTGTGCACAGTTGCTGGCTGGGGTTAAACCATGACACAGGTGAGGTGAAAATTAATGTATCTGGGAGATCTGTCTGGATTCTGAGGCTATTTCCATGACAGCTGTAATATGCAAGAGCAAATATAGGGATAGGATTTAAGGGAATAAATCAATTCTGAAGTGTATATTCAGAGCAATTTCAACAAATTTCCAGAGATTCAGAAAAATGTGAAGACTAACCTAATCAATCCTGAATTCTGGGTATTTGGTTTATTTAAGAACAAGTAAAGATATCTTTGTGTCTTTCAAAATCTGTCAGCTCAGGAAGCCTGCAGAGAAGACTCTCCAAGAAAAGAAATTTTGAAAGCAAGCTTGTCCTGTGCAAGGTTGTATTTAATTCCTGGTTGACTTCAAAGACACCGAATGTCAAACTGCACTGGGAAAGCCTCCATACGTAATTAGAGGCTCAGATTGGGTGGAAGGACTCAGTTTTGTCTTTTATTGCCAAAGAGAGTAATTTAATTACTGTCCTTATGCCCTGTTGGGCCTGACTGAATCCCTGTGTTACTGGAATAAATCTGATTAGAGAAGTCATCATCTTCACCTTCCTTGACCACTCTTGGATGGGGCCTTTTTCTCCATCTCCTGCTTTTCATTTTCACAGTTACATACCACAAGGAGGCTTCTAAATAGTTTCCTTGAGGCAGTAATGACACAATAAATGAAAACTTACTTTTAATGATTTGTTTTGTATCACATTGAACTTTTTCAAAACTTTTTTTGTTTAAGCTATTAAAAATTTCTAGTTCAATTTAAGTCTTATAAAATATTTCTGCCTGCCTGTATTGATTGATAGAGATTTTCAGCTAACATTTAGATGTTTCCCTTCTTCAACTGTTGACTGTGTTGTTATTCCTATTGCACAGGTAGGAAATTGAAGCTCAGGAAAACTCCACAATTTGTGTGAGGTCACAGAAAAGTCTGAAGCGAGGGCTCTGACAGATGATCACAAACCTGTCCATCTTGTGTCTCCAAGAATCATTGCACACCCTGTGGAAGCATTAGCTTCTTTAGGTTGTAATTTTCATTTCTTAGTCCTCAGTTCAGGTTTCTTCATTGTTCATGGTAACAGTGTAGCAGCTTTCACTGGGAAGTCTGGTAATACTGTAGGGATGGTTAGCGAGCAAATGAAGTGATCAAAGGGGCAGATTTAGAAGAGTTCTTTCTGTGGGCTGCCTGGCTCACTCAATCTGTTCTCAGTCCCTCCAGTGCTGGGGAATGCCGTGGCCCAGGCCAGGCCTGGTGGGCCACAGGTGTGAGCTCCCACTGCTCTTCTGGATTTTCAGTCCAGAGCAGGTTCAAACAGTTCCAGGAAAAAGGAAAAAGAAAAAAAAACAATCCAGGGAGCTTCTCTGCCTCAGCTAGCCAGAAAAACTAACCAAGAGCAAAAGAGCTCTCTCTTGCTGTCCACCGCAGACAACACAGTCTGTCAGCAGGAATGCAGGGGAGCCAGTGCAGTCTCTGATAACAAGCTCTGCACTTCTTCTTTCCCCCCCTTCACTCCTGGAATCAGTCTTAAAGTTGCAGATATTCAACACCAACAGAACAGGCAATTTGGGGATACAGGCATCATACAGTCACCCCAAGACAGTGTGTAACTTGAAAAAGTTAAAACTGGAAATGAATTATGACATTTAGTGTTTATCTGTTGATCATTTATCTTAATATTGAAGTTTATTCTTTTGCACTGGAATATAAACTGTGAATCTGTCCCTCCTCCAGAAGTCTTACAACACCTTTATTTCACAAGCAAGAAGTTGCCTAAGAGCAGAAGTTATGCGACCTGCCAGTGAAGTTCAAATGCGTTCAGTCTGGATGTTTTATCTTTACTCTTGTTCCTAGCAGATACTAGCAATTGGTCTCATGTTATTAATTTAATTTGAATAATTTAATTTTATGTACTTTTAAAAAGAAATGTAAGCAAAAGTTAGTAATCAAAAATCTTCTTTTTATACTTTGTAGAGCATAACATCTCAAACTCTCTTTGGGAATCTTGTGAACAGATCTTTCAAGCACTATTAGCTATGCAGAGAATACAAATCTGGGCAGGCAGGGAACATAAAGAAAAAGCTTAACAGATGCAGTGGCATTTTCAAAGTGATCTTTGATGAAGAGGTGAATAGAATTTAAGAACTGAACTGCTTTAAATTCTTGTAAAAATTCCCATCATAATTATGACAAATGTTTCACAAAAGGTTCAGGGATTAATTTAGTTTGTGTGAGTGTCCAAAAGCTTATTCAGGGCATTTTGAAATGGCAAAGTTAGACTTCAAATCTTAGAAATGTTTCTCTTGAGGATTCTGGCACTTCTAGTTTGGGTCAATATTTCTGTCATACCACAACTGTACTCCTCCTGCTCCTGCCTGAGGTACAAAGTACAAAGAAGGATATGTTTAGATTAAAAAACAGCAACAACAACAAAACAAAACAAAACACCAAAAAAAACAAGTAAAAACAGAAAACCAAAACCCAGCAAAATAAAATCACTTATAATGCCTGAAAAAAAATCTTCAGAATTCTAAATAAAAGTAATTTAATTTTGTCTGGAAGAGGAACTTCATTGTACACAAACAGCTCTCCTTTACTCTCATGGGTAATACAGCATTTGTGCATAGGTAGATATAAAATACACTGCAGCTGAATTCTGCAACTTTCCATGTTTAAGACTGGAGTGGTTTATATTCTTGTGTGATTTATCTCCCATGCAGCCCTAGCTCCAAGTGGATGTAAGATGTAGTTCCAGGAAAATAATTTATGGTCTGGCTTCCTAATGTAAGTGTGCAAAAGCTGTGTGACAGCTTGTCATGCAGAAGTCCTCCTTCCTCCTCTGAAGCACTTCATAAAATGAAAACAGATGAAGCAGACACTGAGAATTGATTGGGTCTGCTGTGCTTCAGGGAGGGAGGGGAAGATTGCTTACTGATGTGGAAGAAGTTAACTTTTATTCGGAGATCCCAGGTATTGATCAGTGGCTTGTTACACTGTGAAAGAAATGAGAGGTTTGAACTGGGAGCAGCAGGTCAGGGCAGTCAGCCAGGGCTCTAATAAATAGCTTTCATAAATGGTGCTAGAAAAAATGACTTTGAGTTTCTATAAATTGAGTTTCAAGTCTAGGAAATTATACTTTTTCATTCTCATGTGTTTTCAAGGCATAAAAGCTAATGGCATCAAAAAATGAAGAATAAAACTTCTTGCTTCTCTTGGTCATGATATGTGCACTTGCTAAGAAAAAGTAGATGGTGTTTATGTGCTTTTCCTATTGTTATGGAATATCAGATCACAGAATGGCTTGGGTTGGAAGGGACTTTGAAAGTCATCTAATTCCACCCCCTGCCATGGATAGGGACACCTTCCCCTAGACCAGATTTCTCCAAGCCCCATCCAACCTGGCCTTGGACACTTCTAGGGAGTGCTTTCTCCATGAGCTACTTGCAATATGGACACTTCAGTGCTCAGAACTTTAATTCTCTCTGTAAGGAGATATTTCAGAAATGCAGTACACCAACAACTTCGGTGTATTGATCACATTTTGGGATATTGTACTTCCAAAAGGTGTAGTTGCTTTTGTTGTGGATATTATAAGATGTTCAAATGTGAGAGTAATTTATTTTAAGGACGTTGGAAGAAAATGGTGCCTATGGGAATAAGGGAGAAGGGTACTGCTCAGAAGATGGCTCAAAGATGGTATCAGAGCTCGGGGAAGGGACATGCAGAATAAAGGTAGAATACTTCTCTCTTCTGAAACTCTAAGGTGAACTGTAAATTCTGGAGTCTGTGTAGAAATTATCTGGAAATGAACACCAAGGGAGCAAACCTTTATTGTTGAGTTTTCAGTGCAAACTACTAAAGGATAATCATCCATCTCCAAAGTCAATATCTCTTCTGCAACAATTGTTTTCTCTAACATTTATATCTTGCTCAAGGCTGATCAGGGGAGGCTTATAAATTGTTGAAATCACTTTATAGCACATTTAGAGCTCATTTCATAGCAGTTTAAGGGATTGCAATGAAGCTAATAGCCTGCATTTCTTAACTGTTTGTGATTTAAAAAATGATATAACATTTATAGCACTTTAGAGTTATTTCCAAAAGCAACATGGTAAATCTAATCATTATATAATCAGTACATGACAAAAATCCCAGTGCTGTGAAGGCCTATTTTTAAGTATCTTTCATCATACTGTCCAATGTTTCATACATTTGGCAGGGTGATTCCTGCAAAATAAAGGGCATGAGAAATACAACAGACCAGAATGTTTATCGGGCTTAAAATCCTGATCAGGAGAGGAAAAACTTTACAGATTTGTGACCACAGATCTCTTTTAATGAGGCTGATAAATTGGAAGAAGTTATAGATGATTCCATCTTGCAGGAGCAATTAACCTGAAGAGACTGCTTCTTGTTGTGTAGCCATGTTTAATATAACTTGCTTCCTGTATTTAACTGTCAGAACCAGTTAGAAACGAGAAGTGCTGGACACTACAGTAATCAATTCACTTATAAAACAGTCTCATAGTGGGAGGAAGTGGAAATCTACTTGGCTTGATTCTTTCTTCATATAATTTATTTTCAAATTACCATTGGTAAAACTGAGAGGAAGGTCTCATATACCGGTGTAAAACATTTTTATTGAAGAAGCAGGAGTTGAATGTGTGATATTATTTATGTTACTGTCCAATATTAACCATATATCTAATTGTTGAGGACATGATCACTGAGTATTGTGACTTCAGTCACAGGAATGTTAGTGAACAAATCCTCTCATTTTTTTGTATTGTGCAGGAGGAACCCAAGCCCAGGAACCTGTAGGTTCAGTGATGCTACAGAAAATCCCTTTGGGCTTTTATGGTTTGTGCTATTCAGTTTTAACTTTGATTGACCTATAAGTGCTTAAAAGCCATTGCTAATTCAGATTTACTGAGAGCTGGCTGGTTGCCACAACTTCCCAATTCAAAACCTCAGATCCTGAAGTACTTAATAGCAAAACTGTGTCTGACATTTTCCATAGTTACCTAGTCAGTCACTGCAGGTATGTATTTTAGTTAACCACAAGGTGCTGTGAGGATTCAAAGGGTATAAACACAGAGACCCTTTTAATAAGATCCAACATCATAATGCTAACCAGATTGTCTGCTGTGCCTCTTCAGTCACCTTGAAAATTTAAGGGCTGCTAATTTCTGGATTGCGATTGTTGTTGCTTCATTTTTCCTGTCATGTATTTATGTATGCTGCCTTTGTCTTGAGGACAGGAATTAGCAGTTGTTTGTGAAATATTTATAATTCTGCATTACAATATTTTAGGCTTTTATCTATTAAAGGCTATGAATTTTTTTCATTTTCAGTGCTGCTTATGTAGTCATCCTTGAGAACTACGTTGGACCTACACAGTAGGAACCTTTAGCATATCAAAGGTATAAATCAAAGCTGGTAGTTACTGACCACTGAGTCAAGGTATTTAACATAAATATTGGCCTGATAATCTTGTGTGTAAGCCTGGACTTACTTATATCTGTACCTGCATTTCTTATTTTTAACATTTTAATTGATGTGAGAATTGGAATTTGTTTATGGTCTCAATGATTTTTTAATAATCTTAAATGGCAATGAGCCTAATAGGTAGAGCTATGTTTTATTGAATATAAAACAGACTGAATAATATTTGGATAGTAAATACTACAATTCTCCATGTCTGCAATTTTTCCATTCTGCTATAGAGTCTGTTAGGTTTTCTAATTAGATACATGTCATAAACTATGCATGGGAATGGTACATCCTAAGAAAACCATTGAGATTGAGAGTATTCAAAACACCTTTTGTCTTCATCAGTTCGTTCCCATTTCATTGGGTCCACTGTAGTTACTGTATCAAATTGTTACTAAATATGCATGAATTATTCCACATAAAATCTGTTAATTCATTGCAGTTTATCAGACTAATATGTGTAAACTGCTTTGAGCCATAAATTACAAGATTAGGACTTTTAATGTTTAGGGATATCCTTAGGCATTGTATGCTGGAGGTTGATTTGACAAATGCTCTTTGCTAATGGATTATATTTAAAGGAAAGTCTGCATGGATTAATTTTAATTACTGTCATATTAAAGGGTATCAAACTAACTAATGTCAAAGGTGTACCAGTGCTGTTGATTCAGAGAGTTAGCATGTGTGTATAGTTAGAGAACCCTATTTGCATAAATATTTTGTCAAATAAACACACACACTTTCCTTTGAAATTCCAACCATGTCGTGGTCTAAATTTTTCAGACGTATCTTTTGAGTTACATTTCATTACAGAAGCATTTAAACATTAAGAAGAAGCAACCAGTACTGATCACTGAAGCTGCTGGATGATAAATAGTGGAAGAACACACAGGATGAAGGTCTGACAAATCCAGTGTTTGGGAAAGGAAAATGTTTTGTCTGGCTTACTGTTTTTAAAAGGTTAATTTTTAGCATGGTGCAAGCAGCTGTGTCTCAGAATTTGTCTCCCAGGTATGATACTGTTCTTGATTTTGTTATCTAATTAATCCCCAAGGTGTCCATGTTTAGTAAGGCAAAGAAAAGAAAATGGGTGAGCTTCAGACAGCCCTTCTTGCAGCACTCCGTGAACACTGTTAGCTTCTAACTTTGCAAATATGGAAGGAAAATAATGGCGGTGGAATAGTACAAGTTCGTTTGGATTTGGTGCAATCCAAAGAAGTTCTGATGAGCTATCACATATCAAATAAAAAACTTTCTGGCAACAACTTGCCTTTCCAAAGGACCAGCAGGAAGTAAAATTGTGATCCATTCAACTCTATTTAATAGAGTGTTATCCATAATGGGAACTCTGATCTCTGTGTTGGGAAGCTGAATACTGGAACAATTAATTTTATCAGCAAATACAGTTTGCTGTATAAATAAGTGGTTTTATTTGTTATATTTGTTAACTTCCTCTTTTAAAAGTTTCTGCTGAGGAACCTTAGTTAAGCTGTATGCTGTAGTTTGTTTCTCTCTCTGGAGTTAGAGAAAAGAAAGGGGAATAAAAAAGGTTCCATTTATCTTATGGAACAGGAGGCTATCCATGGCTTAATGATCCAGCAAAACAGAGGTTTAGTAAGGGTCATGGCAGCCAGTGGCTCTGGAGGAATTTGTGAGTCACAACTCAGCCAAAGCACACTCTGAAACAGAAACTACTCCAACATGTGAGTGCTGCTGTGCTCTCTTCCTCTCTCCCTTGTGGGCCATGACTAATCCTGCCCCATTGCTGCTGCTCTGGTAGGGTCTGCAATAGGTGGCAGCACAGAACTGACTTTTCTTCTGTCATTTTGTTTTGTTTAACTTTTTGATTTCCCACCCTCTGTGGTTTGAAGGTGCCCTGACTGCTGTGGGGATGTTTGATGGGATCGTTTCTGTGCTTACAAGTTGCAGTGCATGAACGATGAGCTGTATGGAGATGTCTTAAACTTTTTAATTTTTTTTTGTTTTGTTTATTTGTTTGTTTTTTGTTTTGTGGGTTTTTTTTGTGGTGGAAGGTTTGGTTGGTTGGTTGATTGATTTTTGTTTTGTTTTAGATCTCTGATGTATTTCTTCCTAAACTCTGTCTTCCATCTGCTCTGTCTCCCTGAAGTTGGACAATGTCTGGAATCAGATGCATACCAAGGGCATTAGCAAATGTCTGCCTCTGAAAACTCCAGCATCTACCAAGGCAGGAAAACTCCAGCTCTTCTGTATTAACTGTTATACATGAATAGTTCCATCATAGGCTGTCTGGGAATAGTGACATATACACAAAAACTATTATAGCCCATCATTCATTTTCCAGTAGAATAATTCATAAACATTAATAAAAATTTAGCTATGCCAAGTGTCAAATGTCGCATCCTGCAGCTCTTAAAAGCCTAAGATTTTTCATTTTCCATTGTAAACATTTTATTATGACATTTTCTGATTAGAATCACACAAATCTCTCAGCAGTGAATTCGTTGCGTATATTTCTTGCTGAGATTGTAGCTGCAAGTAAGCATCCTCTGGTATTCTTTATATGTAATTTCTTTAGGGAAGGTAGCAGAACAACAACAACACCTCAGAAGTATTGGATCAAAAATTATACAGAGAAGAGTATTTTCAAGGGGAAGGAGAGCATTACACAAAAGGAGCTAGTAAAGTCTTATTTGCTGTGTGTTGTTTGCAAAAGACTTTGAAGATTTTATTGAATATATCTTCCTTGTGAATTATGCATGCTCTCCAGGGCCTTTGGGAAGATGTAAAACTTTATATATTACCAATGGTATACATGACCTCCTGATGTTTCCCAGATACTGCTTTAAATCAAAAACTGAACAATTTCATACCTACCAAGGGTTATTTTATTCCCTTTTGAGACGGTTAAGCAAGAATATTGTGGTGAAGGGAAGATTTCTGAATGTTTTCTCTCACTGGAGCCTGCTGCATGTCATTGCAGGAAGATTGTGTATATTGATGCACTAAAATGGAGTTTCTGTAGGCTAAAAAATCCATCTTTCCAGTAAGTTGCAACTGAAAATAGCGTGTTCTAATTCCTTTAGTAATTCCAGTGAGGTCTCATAACTTCTGAAATTTTTCTATGTCCAGCACCTGATTGGTGTTGGATTCAAGCCGCAAATCCTTCTGGGTCAATTAGACTTGTACTTTTGAGACTAGCATATGCCTTGTACAAGTGAGTAGTCAAGGCTGCCATGGAGGTGGCTTTTCAAACGTGGTGGTTTCACTCTTGTGCTTAATGCATTTTCCATCACACTTTCTTACGGCTTTTCAGTGTTAGGTCTGAGTCTCAAACCTAGGTATCAACAGCATGTATTTTACTCTTGCTTTCAAGAAAATACTTCATTTTCTAAATGTAGTGTCAGCTGAAACTTCTTAGTAAGATATTCATCCACTCAGTGAACATTTACAAGATACTTCAAAGTGCCCAATATTCTCTTTTGGAGTATATTTTAGGAAAAAATACTATGTAAGCACATATTTTGGTTTGTTACTTATGTGAATTCTAAAAATGGAAATGCTTGAGCAAAATTGCATCAACTAATTGCTGAAAATTAAGAGAGTTCTGTGGAATGGAAATTAAGAGTACAATGAGAAGTGATATCAGCTAAAGTACATTGAAATATGGAACTCAGGATAGGAGCAATTGGAATTCCAGCTCTCACTGCTGGCATCAGAACATGAAACTGAAACAGTTTTTATTATTAGTCAGTTTTATGTATAAATGTCCTGAATCTTTCTATTGACAGCATGGTTCTGTCACTTGATTCACTTTATCAAGAAAAAGATCCATACTGTTTAGTATGGATTTCATTAATTGAATTTTAGTCCTAGACTTCTCGAGAGATGCTAATTGCTCTGTTTTATAGAAAAGCTGTCTTTTTTTGAGATGTAAAGCTCAGGTCTTGAACCTGAACCATGTTAATACATGGTTAAAAGTGGAACAGAGGGGAAAGGGAAAACGACCCCAAAAGAAACCAAAACAAAATCCAAAATCCCCAACAACAACAACAACAAAACCCCTAACAAACAAAAAAAATCCAAAAAACCTGCTGAGCTGGGGCTCTTAAGGACTCACTTGCACTGAAGGCATCTTTTCTGAGAGGAGGGGATCCAGCTCATGGGAGTAGATTGGGTACCTGCCAGCACAGCTGGTGGAGGAGACACAAAGGGTAAAAATGACCTATGGTTTGATTTAGCCCATGACAGAAAACCCGGTGTGGTCAATGTTGCTGTTTTTCTCCTGGGACATGGAGGATGAGTTTGCTGGGAAAATGTTTCTGTGTGTGAAGCAAAGCCATAGTTAAAATAGTCAAAATAGAGGAGCTGCGAAGTCAAAACTGTCACAAGCCACCTCTTGTTTTTGGGACAGAATATGGAGATATAACTGTGATGGAAGGAGAGAGGTATGTATATGGATACAAGGATAAGGATAACTATTTCTCACAGAATTGTGCAACGTGAAAAAAGGGAGAAAATGCCTGGAACTCTGCTTACAAATTGCCTCTGTTTTTCAGAGCAGTTCCCTTAAACTTGTCTCCTGATTGTTTAAGGGGCAACTAAGAGACAGGAAGGAAATGTAGAGACAACAGCAAAATGCTGAACTCATTTTTCTGTGGCTGTTCTGTTGTGATTGTTCCTCTGCACGTGCACTACCCAAAAATATCCAAAGCAATTCATGCTTCCTTACTATCCTCTGAAGACACACAACTTGATTTTTATGCTGGTCATGTTCATGATCTTGCATCCTTGAGTAAACAGCTTTCAAAGGGTGCTTTATTTTTCATCTGTTCTCCTGGCCTTTTGTTATGGCAAAGTCTGTCTTCTGTAGTTCTTTGAAAAGTCTTGCTTTTCTGGGGCTTTAGCCTAGGAAAAGGATCTATAACCAAATGATTATTAATAGTGATATCAGATCTTGAAGGATTAACGTGGTCTGTTTCTTAGATATGCATTTAACAAGTCTGTATATGAAAAGGAAGTTCTAGAAGACAATACATCTGTTCTTTAGAAAAGTGACTACATGGTAAAAAGTGGAAAGCAAGGTTTGGATGGTAAATATATAATACAACCTGAGTTATTTTGGAAGTGGAAAATATTGGTTTTGTCATTCATCTCTCTTCAGCAGCCTGTTCAACTTAATTTAAGAAGACAGGCTTCTGAGATACATTATATGATGAGTCAGACAGAGATTTAGAGAAATAGTCTAAAGGAAAAAAAAAATCCTGCAGGATCCAGATCAGAAAATTGGGTTGTTCTTATTATGCAATAGTCGGAAAACACAAAAAAAAAAAAAAAAAAAAGCAAAACTGAGTGTTCCTGCTCTCTGTACACTGTGTAGAATATATCTGGTTGAAAATGTTCAGCATTGCCACAAAAATAGTGTTTCATGTCCTGAACTCAATTTTTCTCTTAAACTTTTGAAAGGTCAAATAGGGACCAGACTAACCAAATAGCCATTTTTAATCCAGAAAGAGCAACAATAATAAAAACATCAGCTATGAAACCAGGTAAGTTCTTGCATTCAGACACCATTTGGATAAGGTAGTTATGAATCATGTGTTGCATGTGGCTTGTGCCTGGCAATGAAGGAAAGTTTGAAGGCAACACTTACAGGTAATCATTATGGCGTATTATTGAGCCAGATCTTTCAGCCTTTGTAATGGAGTTTACAACATAAGGAAAATACTGAAAAAAACCCCAAATAAATGTGTCTTACCCACCATAAAGGCATATGTGTGTATTTTGCATGTACCATGCCGTATTTTCTTTTGTAAACTGTTCTATCTTGTTTTTCTATTTCCCAAAAATGACCTTGTCCTTCCTGGCTTATTAAACTCATTGTGAATCCAGTGCTGTCTAATGTTATTGGATAATTTTGCCTTGAAAGTGGTAAATAAAGTGAGTGCTGTATCTCTGTTCCCCCTTTTTGGCTTTTCTAGGAATACTCATTTAGAGAGCTAGAGTATGCACCAGAAGCAGCATTCTGACATTGAAACCTAGAAACAAAGTTTATATCATGTGGCGTTTGGAAAATGCATTTGTATAAATAGTTCTGAATTCAGTTCTTATGTGGTTTTATTGCACATTACTCTTAATATCCATGTTTAATGTGGCTAGTTGGTTATTTAACTTTCAGATGAAAAAAAATCACTAATTATTTCAGGGTCATATAACAGCCATGGCAGGAGGCTTTTTAAATACTGTGGAAGTTGTTTAAACAGTAGGCTAATAATAAACAAGTATTTGCATTGCAGTACTTGTCACAAAAACTGATAAATGGCATCCTAACTTCCTCCTATGATAATTACTCTGTTGTCTATGGATCTCTGAAAGAACTCAACTGCAGGACTTCAGAAGAAACTGATGTACAGATCCTGTACAGAAAGCTGAACCCAAGTGTGAGCTTTTGCCTTATTATTATGTTTGTCTTTCCACTTAAGCAGTGGACTCAAAACAGATTTTGTATTTGGATGGAACTGGATTTCATCTTTCATCTATATTTATATTAAATGGTTCAGTCTTTGCATTTTGACAGAGAGCTTTACTGGTGTTAAACAGTGTTAATTTTCCTTTGTCCATGTACTAAACTCATTTTCTTTAACTCTTGTGCTGAATTAAGTTCCTTACAGTTATCTATAAGAAATGTTAGGTAACACTCTGGCAGTGTTTGAAATAAAAATGGTCAATCCTGTCTAATCCTCATTTTCTCTCCTCAACAGGCCTGTAATTTCCTCTCTTGTCCTTACCCCTCCCACCCCCCAAGAAATTCTGCCTTGTATTTAATTAGATATTGTCTTAATTTACGCCTTTCATTTGTTTATAGGTAGAATTTTTAATGTTTCAAAAGAATTTTTAACAGGAAATGTCCTTGTTAAAGGACAGTCTGCTTGGGGTGATTAGAGAGGTGATATCTTGGTTGTATTGAGGTCTGTCCACCCCTGGTGTGTATAGGATTTTTGCCCTAATTGAATAGACACTTTGGATATGAACTACTATGTATTTTCATTGACATTGTCTCTGTTATTGTTCTCCCAATGTAATACTATATCAACAGGGCTATTATATATGGTTTTGATTCAGTGCTTTCAAAATTAAAAGCTTTACTCATAATTTCAGGGGGTTTTAATCTTCCTCATTCTGCTCACTTATTCTCTGTCTCTTTTCATTCCTTCGTGACCTTTTAAAGTTGATCTGAACTAAAAATGAAGTACAAACCCAAAACATTCTATTGCTCTCTATTTTTTTTCCCAACACCTTGAAAACCAAATAAATGTGTGAGTCCACATATAAATGTAGTCACTCTACATTAGGAATTCTGGTAATGTAGGTTTAAAGCATGGCATTTTGGAAGCTGGGCTCGTGTACCTTAACATGTGGAACTCTTTTTAAGGTAGCTGTAATTCCATTTTTACAAGAGTCAGCCCCAACTGCTTCTCTTTAAATAGCCCATTAGAGTCCCCTAATAGGAATATATCCAGGTCTCAGCTGCTTTTGAATATGCATAATGCATACAGAAATCAGATATCTCATGTGCCCTATGGCTCAGAGATATTTCCATTCAATTAATAAGCAGTGAAGTAAATGACAAGATTATTAAACAAGTTTATAATAGATGAGAGATTTTATAGACTTATGACATGGACTATTGACAGAGCTAAATATTTTTCTGAAATAATGTATCTTTGTTACTTTTTGAGAGGCAGAAAGAATATTTTCTGTTGCAGCCAGAACTCCCACAGTCATATTCTTGCAGGTTTGCAAATACGTGTGCAGATTTAAGAAATTGTGGATACTTTGCTTCTCCTTTTAATGAGGAGTAGCTGTTTCATTGGCACACTAACTTCAGACCTCCAGCATGACACAATGCTAGATCTGAAGTTTGCCACTATTATTCAGTTTTGACTTGGAGCTTGCTGTTTCGGGCTCTCCGGTGGAGTTATTAATCCATGGGAGGTAGACAGCAAGTACAGGCTTCCTGAGTGCTGTTCTTATGTGACCAAAATAGGAGTCAAATGTTTAGTCACATTTACATAGTGTCTCTCCAATGCAGTGATTGAAACTGAGCTCTGTTTTTAATGAAATAGAAATTTAGAAAGTCTTACACATGATGGGACAGAAAAGGGCCATTTTCTGTTTAACGTATAAACTCAGATTTTCAAGAACATGATTGCAGTTAGCGTTTTTTAGTGTGAGGCTAATTAATGCTCATGCCATAAGGCAAGAATAAGGTCTTAATATCCACCTCTTCTAAAATTCTATAATGATGACTGGTCTAAGAAGAAAGGCAAGATAATGGGAAATAGGTGAATGCCTAGAGATGATATAAATGATATAAATGGGAAGCATGTGAAATGAACTAGAGAACAGGAAGAGTTGTCTTACTGCTTTAGGACATTCAGCTCTAACTTCTCTGAGCTTAGCACAATTCTTTCTGAGAATCTGATACTGGGTGGTCTTTTTGGAAAGTATCAAATCATTTTACTGGAAGTATTCTTCCAGTAAAAAGCATCTAATATGTGCTGCTTGACTGAAAATTTCTAATTGATGATCTTGCAAGAAAGTTGTCAGCAGGATTAATTTATCTCATCCAGTGAAATAAAAAGCAATCAATAACAAAAAGCAAAATAAATTACTAGTAATAGATGTATCTGATTGTTTAAATGAAGCATACCATATGCATTATTATGCCTACTGGCATGTGAAATACACTTGATGCACACTAGCACAATTATGACATTGGTGCTAGTTTACTAAATTACAAAGCATAGCAGAGTGAACAAGGCAACATTAGTGGACAACACTATTTAATCTAAGGATCTTTAAAAAAACCCCCAAAATTAAATTTGTTGCTTTGTGGTAGTTGGGACTGCAGATCTCATAATTTTTAAATCGTCTTTTTCCCATCAGAGGACTTGTTGAGCTGTTGCTGACTAAAGTTGTGTTCACAGAACAGTGACAAAGCCAGAAGTATTGATCCCTTTGCCCTGAGCATGAAGGTGCTACCCTGAATTTAGTTTGGAAGTTATAAGAATATCCAGTTCCTGTTGACTGTTACCCAGAAAATAGAATTTACAAGATAGTAACTGATCTTTAATTGTCTTCTTAATCTTTCCTGCCTGACAGTTGGGTTTATTAGTTTCCCATGCCTGTCTGGAATGCCCACTATTATTAGACATTTTAAGGAAGAAATTATATCCTGCTAAAAGCTAATAACACAGTGATACAAAGAGGAGTGAGCACCTACATAGATAATTCTCTTCAAACAAGGACTAGAAATTAAAACAAGTCTAAAAGGGATTAGGTCCAGTGATCAGTCAGAAACAAAAATGACCCATGGTGTGAGGATCCCAGCTGGATTCTACAAAGGGATTCAAATTACTTGAAAAACTGGAACTTCTAATCTAGTCTAGAATTTTTTCTCAGTTCAGCACCCTTTTTGAAGTTCTGCCAAATTCAGATTTGAGGGAGAGAGTTCTCAGGATGAGAATGTCCTGCGTCAGCTATTCTTGTGACAAATAGAGGTCAACCTGGTTTAGTTTTTGTGTGGTGCCTCTTCTTGCTCTGCTCACGTTTACTTGTGGCCTTTCTTTGCTCCTGTCCTTACTCTGGACCTGCATGTGGCCAAGTTTCCACAGAGAACATTGCTGCCACAGCTGCAGAGAACTTTGCTTCAGACTACATGGAACTTCTGTACCAAGAAATTGGTTGATTTAAATCATTATCTCTCTTGGAAACCTTAATTCAGTTGTGTAAGGAAAGACAGAATTTGAGAGTTGCCCTCTTCTCAGAGATAGAGCCACTTCACCTCCACTGCTCTTGCAGAGTATGTGGTTGTCAAAAAAGTTATCTTTTAAAATAAGAGAAAAGAAGTTGCCTGAAGCAGCTTGAAAAAGAATGTTAGAAATATTCTCTGCTAGAATAAACAGCACAAGATCATTTTCATGTTTGGAGAATCTTACTTTGAACACAAATGTGGAATAGTTCTAAAATATTTTTATTACATTTCATGAAATATAATTTCATGGGCTGTTTAGAATAAGGCAGTTGTGGTTTACTTCTAGTTCTGTGTCTCATGGTTGAGAACCTTCCATATTCTTAACCAGGAAGAGATTTGGGTTTATTTTCATTTTTTCCGTTTTTTTGGCTGTATATTTTGGTTGGTGTAGTGTTTTGTCAATACCTTAAAAACAAACAAAAGCTAGTACCTTTTTGAGTGCTGCTTGCATTCCAGCAAAATTGGCCAAATCATCCAGAATGAAAAGTAAAACTGAAACTTGAAGTGCTTTAAAGAGTCTTCTAAGATGCCCTTTTTTCATGTTGAACCTGTTTTATATAAAGCTCAGAATGTACTCACTAATGTTTATCGATAATGTTGCAATAATGGGGAATTTGCCTACCAAAAGGGATGTTTAATCATTTAGGGTTTTTTTAATTATGCTTTTCATGAGTGACTTAGTCTGAGGAAAGAATTCTGTTTGGAGAATAAACAGTCCATGTAAAAAAGAAAAAAAAAAAAAGGCTTTTTTTGGGTAGACTTTATTTTCAGTTCTTAAGCAGTCATTAAGCTGAAACTAGGTGTGTTTTAATTAGAGTTCTTGAATACAGATTCCTAAACCACTACTAGTTCTTATGAACCATTAGATGACAGAACAGTTCCTTCGCTTTTTGTTCTTCAACATGGTCATAAATATGTATCTTCCCACATCAGTGAAATATTCTTAAGATACCCAAAGAGATTTGACCTCAGCCATGACTTTATTATTACTAATGTACATGATTTGCATATGAGCAGTACCCATGAGCTATAGGCATGGCCTATATTTTGTATAGCATTAGAACTAGAACAGGAGACATCTCATGTAGCCTTTAGGTTGAAAAAGATGAGGAGAGTCACCAGGTGGACAAAGGAACATGAAGAAATGGGGGACTGGTGTCATTTTGTCAGTATGGTAAATGGTATTTTCAACACACCAGCTATTCAGCCGGGTGTGTGTATTGTTTGTGGGGAGGCTAGAACAAAAAGTAGCTTTCCAAAGGGAGATATGACAAAAACAGGCTGTCAGGTATTTGCAGGCAACTCCTACAAGCATAAAATACAGGAAAAGACAATTCCATCCAAAATTACTCCTGAAAATTGAATGAATAGGAGATGGGAGTTGACATCATTGGCTGCTCTGAGTCAGCATCTTGGCAGTGAGTCAATTCATTAACCTCATCCAGTTGAGGGCAAAGGTCTTTTTTCCTTTCATGTAGAAATGAGTCTTTGTCACATTGGCAGATGTCTTGGTCACAGTAGTTTTACATTGAAGGTACCACTTTGAATTCCACAACATTGGTTGGGAACAGGGTGAGAAGAAAATCTGGTTGTTTAACACTAAAGTGACTTTATTATGAAGGCCTGACACACACAAATAAATTCTTCTAACTTTATTTGAAGACCATATGGTTTTATACAATGTAATTTTGTCAGCATCATGCTATTTGCAGATTTGGAAGACAACATAAGTCTCAATAGTCTCGGTGCTTTAATTACCTAAGTAAGCATCATGCTTAATGGCATTTCTGGTTAAAGTCCTAATTAATCTTCTCTATCTAATGAGAATATGAAGATTTGGCTCGTGGCTTATTATCCTACTCATTATTATGAATGATAGAGCAACTGTATAAAGCCTCCAGTTTTACACTTCAACATTATTGTTTATGAAAAGGCCTTGCCCCAGAAATAGAAATAATGATAATTACATTTAATCTTTTCATGGTTTGTTCAATTTTTTTGCAGCGAAACAAATCCCTATAGTTTCCTGTAGATCCCTATAGGACACTAATTACTGAGAGAGGAAATGCAATAAACTACCAGACAGGCTTATTGGAAATACATGAAAGTAAGGTTACATTTTTCAATATCCTTGGTAATATTATTTTTCTTGTTCGTGTGTGTACTTTTCATATGCTTGGCTTCATGTCATATGCGTATTTTATAAGCTAATAATTCTATTTACTGCTGTGTTTTAGCAGTTTACAAAGACCTACAGGAGGACTACAAAAAGCTGCTTGTTTAAGCACTTCTAACTGTGGCTGCTGTTGCTGTTTCTGCACTGATAAGGGCACAGAGAGTGCTCAATGCCAGGTGCCTCAGAAGGGCATGTTTAGGGTTAGCACCAAGGGAACTGGTGGACTTACACCAGTTAGAGCCATTCTAAGTACTTTGACACTTTACATCTACTGCCTGAGCATGTCCCCACTGGGTAAATGACTCTACTTTCCCTGAGTTCTGCCAGCATGGTGTCCTTAAGTAGGCACCAAAATGGGAATTTTCTTTTGTATCTTCATCATCAGCTAATGTATCTATTATTGAAATTGACTTGAAAAAGTAAAACTATTTAATGGAAAAATATCTTTTCCATTTGGAAAAAAGCTGTGTTTGTGGACAACTTCCTGATTTTTTTAAAGTTCAAATAAAGCCTTAGCAAACATGATGGACATAATTTTTTGTGCTCTCAACAGGAAGAGTGATGAAATGGCCTTGTTTTAGGCTATGGCTAAGTTGGAGAGCTGATTGCTCTCCAGAAATGAGAGCATTTCTGTGTTCAGTGTTTAAGTGTGGATGGAATTTGCAGCATTCTTAAATCTGAGAGTCACTGCTAATGGTTTCTTTCTAGTGCATAGGTAGTGATCCTGTGCTCTGGGACACTGGGCAACAGGGCACAGTGCAGAGCCAAGAAGCAGCCACCAATCTGTGAATGAAGTCAGTGTTTCTGTTCTGTTCCCAGTGAGGCAGTGGCCTTGTCTCATGAATGTCTCCTGGATTTGTGGTGAAGAAAGAATTCTAAGTTTTACTGTAGAAGTATTTGAATGATGGCTGGGTACATGCATTTGGAAACTGATGAATAATGCAATGGCTAGGATTTCGTGGTTTCTCTTGTCAGCTGCCATCCTCTGGTTTAATATTTTGATGAGTGATTTTTATTTTGATTTCTATATACATCCTTATGTCTCTTTAACTGCACTGCTGCCAAGACGAGGAGGTAACAAAGAAATGGATGAGGAACTGTTTTGATTTAATCTTAGGTAACTCTTTGTGTAACTTCATCATTTTAGAACAGTGCTGATGAATCACTCTACACTGGGAGTATGTAGGTAATAAAATAGAAAGCAAGAGAGCAAGAGACCAAGAGCAGAGAACAAAAATATGCAGATTAAAATGTTATTACCATATGCCACTATTTTTGTTGTTGGCACTTAGCTTTTCTAAAGAAATAGAGCAGAACTTAATGAAGGGAATCATTCTCCCAGTTGCTCTGGTTCCTCAAAAAGGGACCTTGGCAGCGCCAGGCAAAATTGTCTCTCTGAGACTTTGAGCCGCTCTTATGTGAAATACATTTGAAAGTATTAAATAAGATCTAGTGTATATTGTAGCATGGAAATGTAATTTTAGCACAGATGTCACAGGGAATTACACTGTCCCTGAACAGTGATGTTTTGATCACTCCCTTTTAGACAACATCTTGTACCTTATTACTGCTGCCTGCTGTCCTGATACTCAAATAACCACAGATCTCCTGTTTTCAGGCAGTTACCCCAAGTGGTGCATGTAGCAAGCTTATGCTTCTTTTTGCCGTAGTACTCTACAGTATTCAAAATTTTGTACAATGTCTGTCTTCAGCTGCTGAATGCAGCACAGTGCCACTTGGGTCACTAGGGTTACAGTTTTCATTTTCAACAGTACTTTAAAAATTGATACAGAAATGAGTTAATGAAAGAGATTATTAGACCTTTTATTTCTCAATAAACCTGAGTCACGGTAAAAGGAATGCTTTGGATATAGCATTTTTATCCTTATCCATTAACAGTGTCACTAGTAGTGTTTTAAATCCTGTTTTTTATGAGTGGAGTATTACGAAGGAAAATAACTTCTTAAGTAAAGAAATCTACGTCGTTATTTATGACGTTTTTCCTCACACTTCTCATTTGTGGTTTTCTTTTTTTGATTGGCTTTTTTATATGTTCTGAATGTACTAGCTTAGTTCAGCAATTCTTTATAGCAAGACAGGTTACTAGGGGAAGATGCTGAATGTGAGTGCATTTGTCATGAAAAAAGGCCACTCACGTCAAAATGGAGCTGTTTTGACTAGTCTGGAAAGCTTAAATAGGTAACAGTGAATATGGATACCACTTTGTCAGTGTTCTGACAAAAATAGAAACTTTTAATGTCTCATGGTTTGTTTGGGGGTTTTTTCCCCACTAATTGGCATCTTTGGTTTTCTTAGTATTAACAAAATAGGAGACTTAGTGGAAAAGAAAATGAGGGCTGTTGGATTTTTTCCAAGCCTTATCTAGTTTAAAGTAGTTGCACTGATAATTCCTGGCTTTCTGTCTGAAGGTGCATAAGGTTGAATCAAATATTTATTAGTGTGCTCACAAGCCAAGTTGGATCCTCAGCTGTTCAGAGCTACTTTAATGAGAAAAAAAGAGGATATGAGCTGCATTGTGTTACAGCTGTGCAGAAATCAACTGCTCTTCTTGGATAATGTCTCTAGGTGGTTACAGTGGGTCTAAGTGTCTGCTGAAACATGTCACTGAACCTACATGCTGTGGAATATTCCATTAAAGCAGTATATGAACTTGCAGGAAATTCCTTGAATTAGCTATGTAGTTTTCTACTGCTGATTACATGGAATGAATAAAAATAGAATTCTTTTGTACTCTCCCAGTCCTACGTGAATTGTTGAAGATGTATTGATGAAGATAAAATATATATTTTATTTGTAAGATGTTTACATTAGTTTTTTACAACTAGGTATAATCTTTGTAATAATGAAGTGGAAAATACAAACTGGGAGCAAGAACAACACAGCTCAGGAGGCAAATTTTTTTTTTAGGATTAATTTAGATCTGTATAGCATAATCAATTTGTGTGGTTTCAGTCAAAATTCTGATGAAATCACCGGAAATAGATGTATATGTGATGTCTAAAGGAGATAATAAAAATACACAGTCAGAGTCTATATAATTACATAAGTATTACGGTGTAGGTTTTAAGTGATTCTTATACTGAAAGATGCATAGATGTGCAGAACTGGTAAGGCAATTACAGCTTTCCAGAAAATTAGTCATCTTTCTTTGTTATTTGTATGGAAAACTTGCATGTTTATTACCTCTTTATTTCTGGTCCATTTCTGTGGCCCTTGTTTGAGTTAGTGTGAATGTACAAATACACATACAAAATTTCAACTCCTTCCCCAATTACTATTGGTAAACTTTTTAAGATTTCAAAAACCCCTTTATGGTGTTTATGTGTACTTGGCTGAAAACACATCTATTTGTACTGTGTTTCAGTTAAGAATTACCTGTGGTTAAGCTTCTTCCAAATATGTTGTTGGATAAAATCACATAACCTCCTAGAGAAACAGAAAGATATGATGCTAAATTGTTCTACTGTCATCACCATCTGGATAGAAAGATTATTATTTTTCTCATTTCTGTGAAAAACCTACAAAGAACAAATGCATTCTTTGAACAAACCTGAAATAAGTGACATCTATAGCTAGCACATTCAGTAACAAGAGTGCAGATGCCATTTTCTGTACTTTCCCTGTTAACTTAGTTCTGTTCTGTAGAAGATAAGATAGGAGATTTCGTGGGAATTAAGACAGTTCAGGCATGCTAATGTGTGTAGGACTGGACAAACAAAGCAAAGGAAAAAAGATAATTAATAGACGCAGTTCACCCAGATCTGAAGAACAGGAACACACGTAAAAGGTATAAAATTTTTTCCTGTGTGGTCCAGCCCCAGGGTCTAATACCTGTCTATGACAGTTTTTTGGGTCCAATACCCTGTCTATGATAGTGACCAAATACCTGTGGTACAGTGTTTCGGTGTGTTATTTTACTTCTGCTTTCCCTTTGTTAAATGGTTTGTTCCTCTGTTAAAATCCCCCATTGTTTGCAATTTTGGTTGCCGCAATCCCCGCCTTTACCCTATCAATCGATCCTAGTTCCCTCTCATACCTCCAGAATGTTCCCCATCCATCACCCTAATCCACTCCCCTACAATTGTCAATCCTTCCTGGCCCCTCCCAAACTTCCAGAACTTTCTGTATCAGTCACCCCCTCCTCAGTGTATTATTTGCTGATACATGTTGTTCCCCGTCTACGTTCTCCCTCATTGGTTGATGATGTATTCATCCCCACCTTATGTTCCTCCCCCAAAATACCCTGATTGGTTGATGCATTGTACCCTCCCTTGGGACCTCCCCCGTATTTAAGTTGTTGCACACCTGTGATTTTTGCCTTTTGTTGGATCCTCTCCTTTCTGCCTCCTCCCCTCAGACCCTATAATAAACCTCTTCCCTGGATCAACGTAAGGACTCCCTCTCGTCCTTCGCCTCTCCCAGATGTGGACACTACCAGAAGGGCCTCGCAGCCCTAGCTGTATCTCCGGGACAGCTGCATCCTGAGAACAGCCCACTCTTGGCGCTCGTACCTTCCTGCAGGAGCTAGCGGGTTGGGCCAGAGGGCCAGGTTGTGGTCACAGGTGGGCCACATCAGCTGGCACCCAACATGGGGCCTCTCGAACGTGGAGACCTCGTGACGTGCCTCCGTGGATCTTGAGGATTTGGAGGTGTTGGCCGTTGGCTACCCCGGTGAAAGCAGGCTGGTCTCAGCAGTGCTCCCGGGGGTCTCTCTGCATTACAGAACCATCCTCGGGGGAAGGAACCTCGTCTGCAGCACACCGCCCAGAGAGACCAACAGGTAAGTATCCTCCGAGGGAGAGGGGGGCTTACAAGGAATTGGGCAGGGAGCATCACCCTAGAGAGGGAGGGCCCCGAACCTAAAAGCCACGGAGTTGGCTGCAGATAGCTCCCTAGCCCTGTTGACTGGTCCCTGGGCCCCTTTTATCAGTTTTTTAAGTTTTCCTTTGCTGCAGGCAGGGGTGGATTTTGCTGTGCTGGCCAGAGTTATCTAATAAAGTATGTGCAAAGTTGTCGGCACAGCAGAGGGGGATTTATTTCCAAGTTGTGGGTCTCCTGGTGGGAGGGGGGAGAAAGTTTCCTAAGGGAAATTTAAAAAGGTTTGTATGTTGGCTGGCTCTCCATTTTCCTGAAGTGTCTCCCCACAATGTGACAACCGTTCCCTTTTGGGACACAGTGGGTTTAAAACTGTCAGAGTTGAGAGCCAGGGGGGACACTTCAGTCGAAAAATTCACTGTCTTATTTTTATTAATTCAGTCAGTTTTAAAAGAAAAAGGGGAAGTGGAGGGCAAGCCAAGACAAACCTCCCAAGCTTCCCCTGCCTTTCCTTCCCCCTTGCCCAATCCTTCTACCCCTACACCAGGAGGTCTGTGCAGGGCAGCCCGAAATGAGTCGTAGGTCAGCCTGGCCATGCAAAGCAGCTACTGTCTACCTGGCCCTCCACAATCTCCTCAGTACCCTAGCCCCGGCAGCAAGGGCCCTGCTGCCAGGGATCCTTCCCTAAACCCCACTGCCCTGGAATCTTTTTCCTCAGTTTCCCCAGTTACAACCCCAGTTAAAATCCCAGTTTCTACTCCTCTCCCCACACCTAAGTCCGGTCTGAAAACCCCGAAGACCCCGAGAATTACTCCAAAATCCACTCCTGCTCCTACCCCAGTTTCCACCCCAGAATCTACCCCTAAACCCATCCTAAAATTAGTCAAATTTAAATCTCCCTGTCCTCTTCCTACCCCAGACCCTGACCCTCAAAATGGCTTCCCCATCCCTGGGGCACAAGATGGTGTCGGCCACGTGGCATGGCCGTCCCCTTGTGCTTCTTCTTCCCAAAATCCCTTTTGTGTAGACCCACCCCTTCCTCCTCCTTCGGCTCCTCCCCTTTTTCCTCCTCCCAACGCCTTCCTATCCCCTTGACTCCACCCCTTGTCCTGCCCCCTTGTGAAACACCACCCACCCATGTCACCTAGCTTCTCCCGTTGTGGACGTGGTCATTTAACTGACCCCTCCCCTTTCTCGGCAGTCAATCCTGCCTACCCTCTTCTGGCCTCTGCTTCCCACGCTCCTCCTTCCGGTTCTCACGCTCTGGAAACCGGATGTGACAAGTGTGGAGACCGGAACCCAGAACAGGGGATCATCCACACAGCCGCACCAGTTAGATATTTAAAACAAAGGGGTATTCCCAATCGGCAGCCTTTTGAATACTCCCACAAAAAGGAGATTTGTGAAGCACAGAAAGAGTTTGGGAGAAAGAATGAATATTTTAAAGGCCTACTGCATGCCTCTTTCTCCTCAAACGTGCTGGTCCCTGGTGACCTTAAAGATTTATTTTCATGTCTTCTTCACCCAACCGAGTACCAGTTGTGGGAGATGACATGGAAAAGGTTATTAGGGGACCTCCTTCCTGAGCTTTTACAAATCTCCGAATGCGCCGTTGACGCTGACAATAATACAATTATCATGGACCATTTGTGCGGCATGGGGGATTGGTCAGAGGCGGTGACACAGGCAGAAAAAGTACCAAAGCCTGTGATTTTAAGATCCAGAGTGCTGCCGAGAAAGCAGCACAATGATAACATCCAAAGAGCCTAAGTTTAATTATACTGCCAATGAAGCAGTAATGAAAAGATGATTAATTTGATGTTTGGTTTTTCACTGGTTTAAAAAGCCTTTTACAAATAATGAGCTTTATTTTGTGCTTTTATAAATGATGTGTTTTACTTTTGCACTTGATGTATTAAACTGCAATTTCTGTTAGCAGAAAACTGACAAGTTTTAATGAGAAGGAAAAAGCAGGTGAAGAGAAGGTTTGTGTAAGCTGTTTGATGGTAAGATGAGGGGTGATAGTAAAGACTTAAAAGACTGTTAAAAGGAAGAGAAAAGGAAGAGAAAGAAAAAGGAAAAGGAGGCAGAGAGTGAGAAGAAAGGAAAAGGAGTGTTTTACTAAAAATAAAGGGTATTAAATTGATAGCAAAGAAATTAAAGGGCTTTAGTTATGTGTTATGTTAATTATTATGTTAAACTTAATTTCTTAACTATACCTTTTTATCTTCACATATGTCAAAATTAGTTTCTTGTGTGTCTCCCTTACATGTTTACCCATATAGCATCTTGTATGAGTTTCAAAACAATCTAATCAGAGATCTGAGTTTTGTATCACAGGGAAAAAGCAGCAAAGACAAGCGACGCAACAACTCAAGCCAAATTAGAACTGAGCCACATTTGCCAAATGTGCTGCATTTCTTGGTCTGAAAACCCTGACAAACTATTCCTGAGTACCTAGCAGAACAGAAGAGAAGAAAATAGAAACCACAAGAAGAAAGAACTGAAGACCACAAGAAGAACGGGAGTTTTCAAAATAAGAGCCATTTCATTGAGACTGTTTGTTGTCACAAGTTTAGCTAAAATTACTAGTTTTATAATTGTCATTGTTGTGTTAATAGTATTCTACTGTTCTTTGTTATGTCTCCAGGAATTCCTTTATGAGTTGTCATAATCCCTCACTCCCCCACGGGCCAATCAATAGCTGAAAGAGTCTGAAGACTGGCTGAGCTGGGGACTCTCGGGTTGGCTAACTTTTCTTGTTAAAACTGTTTTGTTAGTCCTCCTTATCTTGTTCTTTATTTCTATAGCCCTGTCATTTTTTAAAAGAATTGTTTTTAAAAGCATCTCCCCCTCGGCTGAGGTTATCCAAGTTGACGTTCCACCGAATCCGGCTTGGTGGACAAGTGAAGACTACCCCTTGGAGTTCTCATCAACACAATCTTCATAAAAAGAAAAGGGGGAGATGTTGCAGTATATTTTTTTACTTCTGTTTTCCCCTATGTTAAATGGTTTGTTCCTATGTTAACACCCCCTGTTGATTGCAGTTCTGTTGCCCAAATCCCTGCCTTTACCCTGTCAGTCGACCCTAATCCCCTCCCATATTTCCAGAGTGTTCCCTATCTGTCTCCCTAATCCACTCCCATGCTATTGTCAATCCTTCCTAGCCCCCCCCAAACTTCTAGTATGTTCTGTATCAGTCATTCCCTTTTCAGTATATCATTTGCTGTTGCCCAGTTTTCCCCGGCTATGTTTCCCCTCATTGATTAATTATGTCTTCAGTCCTGCCTTATGTTACGCCCCCAGGTTGTCATGATTGGTTACCAGATTGTACCCTCCCTTGGGGGAGGTCCCCTATTTAAGCTGCTGCAACCCCATTTTCTGTGCCTTTTGTGGTATCCTCCCCTCCTGTTCCGTTGCTTCCTGTTCCTTCCATCCCTCCAATAAACCCGTTCCTGGACCTACAAAAGGACTCCTCCTGATCCTTTATTCTTTCCTGGATGCGCTGTCAGCCAAGAGAGCTCTCAGCCCTAGCTGCACTCCTGGTTCTCTGCCATCCGGGAGGCGGCCCACTCTCGGCGCTGGTCTCGCCCTCAGAGTTAGCTGGGCCAGCCAGAGGAGGGTGGGAAAGGTGATCCGTGTCAGTACAGGATGGGAACAGAGCACTCTGTAGCTCAGAGAAAGGTGGGGTGACTGTATAATTTAAAGTTTGATGTGTTTGCTTTCATTAAGTCACTCTGTCTCCTCTTGGCCTGTGTGAATTCTTGGAGTGCTGTGGCAGGAGATTTCAAGCACTGAGTGCCTGTGTACAAAGCACCCGCCACCTTTCTGTCCTGTGCCATCTGCCTTGTGCTGATCTCACTCCATGGCACCCAGTGACATATTAGAATTATTCTTATTCAGGGTAATCATGGCTTACACATCTCTCTGTGGTTCCCCCTATTTGTTTGAGCTGACTGTCCTTTGCCCTTTTCCATGTCACACCCTGGAGTTATGTAGTGGTACAAGATGTCTTGTTTTTGTATTCCTTCCTAATCTTTCCCTGTCCACTGAGTTTTTTGGGCAGTCAGCTAATGCTTTTGTCAGCTGATGTCTTTGTGATCAAAAATTCAAAACTCTTGTTCATGCAAGAGTACAGATAGTCTGGATCATTAAGCATGTGAAATGTTGGGGTTTTTTAAAATCTCTTTTAACTGCCATTGAATTAAATCAGTATTCCCCAAATTGAATGTCTTTTTGACAATTGTTCAGTGACCTCCCTGCCTTTGTTTTGGCCCACAAGCTTTTTTTTCATTCTTGCTCTCTCTTTCCTGTTGAGGAGGGTCAGTGATCAGTGGCAGCTGGCCAGTCACCCTCCTATTTGTCAATGTGGAGAAACAGTGTGGTATTAATTTAGATTGTGAAACTTCACCAGTGACTTCTTTGTACTGCAAAAACTGTTTACTTCTGTTTCCAATCTGTGTATACATATCCCAGGGTAAATACCTTGTGTCTTATCTCGGGGCTACTTAATATCCCGCAGAGCTGTGGTGCCAAAACTTGAATCTCCCTTCTTTATTCATTCCTGTTTGCTGATTTTTTGGGAAGAACTTTAAGTTTTGTGAAATAGGGTTTTTCCTTCTCATTGCATAAAAGCATATGGCTGTGTCTCCAGTGTACTCTTGGTCTGTGTATCTGTGCCTCCTGAATGGTTATCTGGATTGTGTCAAACTGTGCAGCTGATGAGTTTTCGCAACCTTTCTTCCTTCGAAGCACTAGTTTTGCTTCCTTCTCTTTTCCTGGCAATTGATTATCAGAGGAAACCAATTTTCTTTGGTGTTTTTGGGCTCTATCAAATGCCAATGAATTCCAAAATTATTAGAGAGGGAGGAGAGGAGTGTGAAAAACAAGAGCAGCGTCATGTAACACCGATTTTTTTTTTTCCTTCCTTAGATGAGCTTTTCCTATGATGAATACAGTCTGGAAACAGACAGTTCTGTAGATTTTTAATAAACCAGTGCAATGAACAGCTCTGATGTAACGCATTGCGAAAGATGATGACCACTTCTGTTCATCAAGTTTGGTGACAATTATTATTAATAATTATTGAAATTATTGAAATTATTGAAATTATTAATTTATTCAGAAAAAAATACTTTTATAATAGGAAGTATCTATGATCTGTTAATTATGTAAGATGGAACAAAAAAGGGTCACAAACAGAATAATGATACCTATATTAAAGAAAGTCAAGAAAGAAACCCCACCTAGAACGTATGAAAAGGGCAGTCTTCTGGAGAGATGATGGCTGTTAACTGGGAGTTACATGTGTGAGTATATTGGTGATGGAGAGAAGAGGACATCTGAGTTTGGATCAGAAGCCAATTTTATTAAGTATACAAGGCGTTTATATAGGGTTTTATCTGTATGGCACTTATATAGAGTTCTATTTTTGGTAACATTTTCCCATTGGTTGCACATTCTTCATGACATTATGTCACCTAGTAACATTATCTTATAAGAGTGTTTCACAAAAACATGTTTCTTGATCACTTCTTGCCCAGGGAGCGTTTATCTGTGTTTGTCTCTCCCACAATTTCTGCTCAATCAGGCCTAAGATATCAGGCCCCTTTATCAGTTCCATTGTATCTCTCTGTTTTATTCCCTATCAGAGTATATGATTGTTGTCTTGCCTGGTGAACTTGACTAGCATGTCCAAACAAATTAATTAAAGGTAGTTAAAAATCACTGTATTTAATCTTCCTAAAAAGTGGCAACTGACCCACAGATTTCCTTAAGTAGGGGAGAAACAGGAAGAAAATCTGTATGTGGATGAGAAAGTTTTTTGTAATTTGTTTTTCCATGTACAAAAAACAGATTGTAGATACTTATTAAAAAAACCCAAACAAAACCAAAACAACTAACAATCAAACATCTAAAAGTAAGTTTGAAATCCTTCCATAAGGATTAATGACTGGCTGCCTACAGTTTTATGTCTTGCAACCTCCCTTAAAATCTGTCTCATCTCTCACTAATCTCCTAAATGCTTTTCTTTGTGCTTTTGGCTGTCAACAAGCAGCACATGCCGTGGTAGCTTTGGAACTACTCATGGTTGACTGATCATCTGATCATTGCCCTTTAGATGATGAGTGAAATGAGCAGAGCAGCTAAAATTTGAATTCTCCCTGCTCTCCTCTGTCAGGGTACTAATTGGATGCAGTTCTCTAATCAGTCATTAGAGTTCACAATGTTGAAAGTTAAATTTGCGAAAGCTTAACCTCATCAAATTTGGTTGAAGTGGTCCACTGAATTGAAAAGTGATTGCAGGGAGAATGAAAGACTGACAAATGAAGATGGACAAACAGGGAGTGTGATATATACTGTTTGCTTTTTTAGGAAGATGAGAAAAAGCAAAGCTAAAACAGGTACTCTCTAATCTGTTACATCATCTCTGAAATAGCTTAACTCTAATGGAAATAATTATCTTAAAATTGGATGTTAGTTTGAAATATTCAAATCCTTGTATCTTTAAGTATACAGTTACCATTTGTTCTTTTGGACCACTTTTTGAGTCTCATTAAATTTAATTTAGAACAGTGTTCTTGAGCAGCATAGACATGAAACAGTTAAAGTTTATCTTCCTGCTGTATTTCTGTGCCTTAAACAACAATATTTGTTTTGGGAATAAATCTGTCTGCATCTCTCCTGCTGAGTATATTGAAGCTGCATGGAAGTTGCTTGGAAAACACTGCAGATATTCAACTCTTGCATGTTTAATCCAAATGTAATATCTAATATATAAATGCACACACATTGTGTAAAACACAATTTGGGTTTTTGAAAGTTACCTAAGCTGGGATCTTGAGAATTCAGAGAAATCCTATCTGACCAACAAACTCTTTCCATACAACTGGAAAATATCATCAAAATCTAGTGGATGAGAAAGAAATACAGTTTATGGGAGCTTAATCTGAATGTTATTTTTAAATGAATAAATATTTACTTTGGTGACAAATGGATGTTGAAAATGCATATCACTAATGCTTGGAAGAAACAGCATAGGCACAGTGGTGGGATTGTACAGCTGGAAATTATAGTCTCCCACAACTTTCCTAATGGGTAAATATGGGGAATTCTGGGGCAAACATTTGGTATATGTGTTGTTTCTGACATTTCTGTGGTATAAATAACGATGAACTCATCTGATATCAGTAGACTTACACCAGGAAAGTTTTGGAGTGAACTGGGTGATTTTTTTTCTGTGCCCAAATTTTTCGACAGATTTTCATCACTAGACACTCTTTCTGCATGAAGTGCAGCTAGGCAGTATGGAAACATTATGGAACCTCTTTTGCAGATGTGTTATTCCTACAGATAAAAAAATACATATTTAAGTAAGTAGGAGTATACATTGTAAGTATCTTGCACTTGATTTCCATTGGAGAGCCTCAAAGAGCTTTCAAGGTATTGAAGTCCAAGCATATGCAAGATCCTAAGCATTCAAGCAATAAATATAGCTAAGTTGAATTTATTTCTCTGGTGTAAATAAAGTTGAGCAGAGGCTAGAACAAAATAAACTCCAGTGGTCCAGTCAAATCTAAATTATCCTGTGATTCTGATACTAAAGTTCAATGGAATCTACTCTCTGTTTATCTCTAAGTTTAGTGATAGAAGCAAAATGTCTCTACCTTGGGAGAAAGGTTCATGGCATTTGAAATGATAAAATGCAGGATAACTAGGTGTACCCAAAACCTTGGAAATCATTAGGAAAAGTCATGATCAAGGCATCTGGGACTGCCTACAAGAAAAAGCAAAAACTGACCTGTATTATAATGGCTCAAGTGATTTTTTTAATATTGCAAAATGTGAATAGTTCTGCAGACAGAAGTTTTCTTACATGTCCATGGACTATTGTATGTCAGAATAAGCCAGTGCTGTGGCAGAGGGCTGAGTGATGCAGTGCAAGGACTTAAGCAAACCAGTTCTCCTGGTTTGGTCATAAATGCCAAAGGCATAGCAATTCCAAATGGTGAAACTTTTAAAGGTAAAATATCTGCAAAAGCCAAAGTGCATACCATTGGCTAAATTGCTGCAGTGAGCACAGATCAGTGAAACTGAAGTGATGGTAATTGGAGTGCTGAAGAATGTTTACTGTAGCATTCACTCTGCCAAACACCAAAGTGCTTGATTTACATCCTCTGCATACAGAATATTTTTAAAAGTACATAAAGAAGAATGAATAAATTTTGCAGTTTGAGAGTATGAAAGTTAGGAAAGTAGAAGCCTGTAGAGAATGTTTTTTAACATTTTCAGATAGCTGTTAGTGATAAATAGCAGGTGGACTTGAACTCCAGATACAATGCTGGAAGGAGGCAGGTGAATATATTACCAGGGAATATTGGTGTAAGGACATATGAAAGTGACACTGGGGACTTCCAAACTCTTAAGAGTTACAGTATTGGTTTGCAATTGAGAGAAGAAAACTGAATGCAGCAGGAGTAAGAGATCCATGATATGGGAAAGAAGACCATTAGGCTGGAGCTCATAATCAGTTGTCAACCCAGTATAAGTATGGTAAGGCAGATACTAAATGAACTGTTGACTTAGTATTTAACTATTAAGTAGTAAAAAATTGCTGATGTGTCATTAACATATGTAGGGAATTGCTGAATTAACATTTAGAAGGCTGTAAGATAAACAATGCAATAATATTGTAATTAAGGCAGAGTGAGGGTGAAGGGGCTGGTTCTCTTTGGGTTGGTTTTAGGGGGCAAATCCCCCTAGTAGGATAACTGCAGGACAAGATCTGAGTAACTGGTCATGTTTGGCTTGGGTTTGGAGCTGGCTCAGCTGGGATGAAGAACAAATCTGTCTACACAATTAGTACAAGAGAGCACAACTCACAGAAACCCTGGGATATACAAAGTTAACATTTAGAAGTGTGACCTGCAAAAGATGCTGCAACACTGATGGTCCTCTCACCTAAGCATGGCCTGTTGTGGATGGGAACATCACCGTGGGCAACCCAGATGTGCCAGGCAAAACCCTGCTGAACCCCTGTGCTGTGAGTATGAATTGCATGGACCAAGAGAGGAGTCTAAAACTTTGTGAGCTGGGGGAAGTCAGGTGTTCAGGAGCATTTGTCATGATTATAATGCTTTGTCAGTCACTGACATTATACCAGTGTGCTGTCAAGTTTATCTTAATCATACAAAGCTGGAATTAGACAAACATAACTGACATATCTCAGTGCTACTGCTCAGTGTGAGTAACCACGGTTATCCGGTGCTGGGAAGGTTTGCTACATGAGGCAGTCACAGCCTCTGTCCTTACAGAATAATGCTGCTCACATTTTTGCTTTCCCACTAATAGCACAGAAAGTGATTAGGAGGGATTCAGGAGAAGCAATTGAAAAAATAACTGACTTGTGTAAGATTTAATGAACTGAATTTATTTGCATATCCAAGTGAAAATGGATTTTAGTTAAGGATAACACATACAAGGGAATAATATTCTAGTAGCTGATGGCTTTTCAATCTAGTTGAAAAAATGATCCTAAAATATTCTGGCAATCAATGTGACAGCAGACATACTGGGAATGAAATCCAGGAATGGATTCATACCTCTGTCCGCAGTTAACTTAGCCATGGGAACAACCTACTTAAGGATGTGGTGAGTAATTTGCCATTATCCAGAATCAGGGGAAAAATCTAATTTAATCCTGCATTTTTAAAATGGATCCTGACAAATATTGGGGTCAAGGCCATGCAGAAAGTGAATAAAAAAAACATTTCAAAGTAAAATGTAGTTGTCATACACATGGGTTACTGCTTGTCTCTGAAGCATGTTTTTTATTTTCCCCTGGGGTCAGCTCAGTTAATAATTATTGTTGCTAAATCTGATATGTATTCTATATTGCTAGGGAAAATGGAAAGATTTTGTAGAATAGTAATGAATACTGTACTTGTCAGGTTTTTCTTTTTCTAGTAAGTGGTAGGTGTTTATATTTTGTCATATCTGTTTTTGGGACCGCACTTACTAGATTGCTCCTCAATTCAAGAAAAGAGGGTCCTGTCCACCAACTTATAATGTCACAAGATAATGTAGACAAGACAGAACAAGTCTGCTGAGATGAGATGAGATTAGATACTGTTCTGTGCTTTCCAAAAAGGACAGTGCTTGCTTCTAATTTTATCTTTGTCTAGACTGTGCTTCCAATGGCAACAGCTCAGCATTGAGCACTCTGCAGCAGGAGCTGGGATGAAATCACTTTCAGAAATGGAGTTACCAAACGCAGTGCATTTTTATGGTCCACGAAGAGAGGAAAAGTCGGGCAGGTGTTTTCTTGGGATCCTCACTGAAACTGACAATTGCAAGTTTACTGTCCAAGAAGGACGAAAATGTCCCAGATTGTAAAAATTCAGACTTTTAAAATGCCCTTCTTTCCCCCAGCAGTTCACCTTGACTTGTTTTGTAATTTGCACTTGTGTTAGGTGAAAATAAAAATTTTGGAGGCACTTGTGCAAAATATTGCTAAAGAAAGGCTTAGTTGCTTCACTGTTTCCCTTTTGATTTTTCTATTGGCTAGAACACAGGCAAAGCTCTGATTTCATAGGACAAACCCAGTTTCTTGTTTCATCCACTGTTGTCCTGGTGTTTCTGGCCTTCCGATGTTGGTACGTTCTTGTTACACTTTCTCATACTCTTTCTCATAAACAGTGGATTGTTTTGCATTCCTCTTTGGAGGAAGTGAGTATTGATTGACATTGTGATGAACCAGTGGAGTCAGAGGTCTCATCATCACTGTCCAATCCATGCTCATTGTTAGATTTCCATAAATAGTCATGTACTGTAAATAAAGGAGTCTTTTTCCTGCTCGATCAACTTGGAGTCAGGTGTGTGAGTTTCTCTCTCTCTCTGTGTCATAACAGCGACAATCCACATTGCCAGTTTTTACAAAAAAAGAAAAATAGGTAATCTGTTACATTGCAGATGGCACAAACCCAGTAACCAGTACAACTGGTGAGAGAAATCACCAGAGATGCTCGTGATGGGATCTTCTGCTTGAGCAATGGGAATATCTGAACAGAGCATATGTTTTCAGTACATCCCTTTGCATGTCAGGCAGAACAACTGATGCTGTATTCCAATAATATCTAAAAAGCAGATCACTAACTTCTTGACAAAAACTTAAAATTCTAAAACACGGAAGGAAGGAAATGTCAGACATAGCGAAGTCTGGAGCACAGAACCTGAGGCCAGTGTTTTCTCTATAGGTTTTCAAGAGCCATTTTTTTACAAGACTCATTATGGATGATAATTTAAGCAGGAAATTTTTTTTAAGAAAGGTTTTTTGCAGGAGAAGAGATGAAAGTTTTGTTAGTATGGGTACAATAAAGACCTGGAAGCTGAGGGATGAGAGGATTGTCTTGGCTGGATGAAACTAGGACAAATGAAATTATATTCATATTTTCTGGATGTCGTATCAGAAATTAGTTTCCTAATTTTTATTCTTTTAAAGGTTTAATTAATTTACATTATATGTTGCCTTCACTTTTTTTACTTTCAAGAGTATAAACTTACATTTCTGCTGATGCCAAATAGATTGTTAATTTGTATGTACAACCTGGACAAAAGAGTAGTTCAATAGCTACAAAAGGCTCCTAGAGAAGTAGAACAAATTAAACTTCACTCCCATTACCTAAAATCAGGTGATGTTACTAAAGTTAATCATGCTTTTGGGCAAGTTTGACCCACTGATGCAAAGACAAAACCTGAATATCCAGCATGAAAGAGTGTGTGCCCTTTGCATGCTGTAAAAATGTTTCCTCCCTCATTTTACTACCACATTAATGAAGCACAAGCAGTAAAATGAACAGTTCTACTTCTGGGATATGAGTTTGATAACTTTTCCCGTATCTTCATACACACTTTAGATCATGTGTATGGATTGTGAAAGCTATTGTAGGATGCCTCCTTTTTTTAGGTAATATTTTTTATTAATAGAAGTTTCTTTAGCTAATCCTTTTTTATCAAAAGAAAGCAACCTTTGATCACAACTAATTTAAGCTTTCATCTTTCAGATGTTCTGAAATACACAAAGTCAATATGTAATATGTGGAAGACTTGCCTGTGGTGAAAGGTCAAGAAAAATAATTTTTTCTCTTATCTATTGACAAACACATGGAGATGAAATGTTTTTCAAGGTATTTTGTGTCACACTTCAAGTCACATTGTGTGATATAATAATCAATAAAAACCACGATGATAATAATTTCATTCTGTCTGTATCAATGTTTATGAACAGTACTGATAAATCTCCTTTTGGCTGCTACAGGGTAGGTTAGCCATTGTCATGAAGCAATGATTTATTCTGCAAGCATTTTCTTTTTCAATCTAAAATTATAATGAAGAAAGTACTTCTTAATTTCAAGTAGAAAGAGAAATATATAATGCATTTGTTCCAACTGATAAGAGTGCAGAAATATGTAAATTGCAAAGTTTGCTCTAAGCAAAAATAATATCACAGATATTTTTTTTCACCTGTGAGAGAGCTAATGTTAGGTATTCACTATGCTTGAGAAACTTTGCTTCTCTGACATACATGATGAGATCAGAGATGCATACTAATTGTGGAATAAATCTTAAAAAGCCTTACTGAAGTGTAGACAACTCCAATGAGCTTTGAAAAGGAGTGATGGATTTAGAAGTCCTGGTAGGTGAATGTAGTGGCAAAGTATTCACATTTGTGGAGACACTGAGGTAGTCTGCAAAAACTTGTGTTCAGCGGAAAAGGATCTCAAAAAATATCCCCCCAATCTTATGGTGTCATGACTTCATTCTGAGACTTGCATGCATTTTACATACTGGAAAGCAAAGTAAGTTAACTAAACTGGAATGATTTTTTTATTTATTACTTTAAAACTGCAGGAAAATATACAGTGCTCTAAACTGCAAGGTTTAATATGACACTGTTAGTTTGACATTGGCTCTTAAAACCATAAAAATCTGGTTGTTGTCCTTTGAGTACAACAAAGTACATGCATTAGGAATTGACTTGATGTTGTTTCCCTATTGAAAATCATGTAATGAAAAATTACTGATGAAGAGTCCACTGAGAAGACCTGTATTTTTTTTTATAATATCCTGAGCTTTCTAATAGAATTGAATTTAAACTTTTACTTTAGGATGTGATTTCTATAAAGCAATTTAAGTTTACAAATCATTCAAGGCAGTTGTCATAGAATCTTACAATAATTTGGGTTGGAAGGGAGCTTTGAAAGCCATCTCTAAATTGGAAAAGAATAAGCAAAGATATAAACCAAGTGGAAAATGATGTTTGAAATGTACAATTTTAATGCAAAAAGCTTTATAAATATTTTATTCATATAAATTTTTATTTTTTTGATACCTGCATCCTAGGAAATTAGGTTATTTTATTGTGCTTTATTTTGTAGATATTTCTGAAAACCAAGCTGAGAACTAAGCTCATGGTGCTGGCTGCAGCCATTGTGCTAAGGATTGAAATAACCTCTGGAAAATCACTTGGAATGTCTTGGCCAGTCAAGGTAGGAACTGAAGTGATTTTTTTTTTTTTTAATCCTTTTTGTATGTTTAGCTGTTGCTACAGAATAAAAACCTGATGGGATAAAGGCTACAGATACTCCATAGGAGAAGGGTGGTATAGTATCACTCAGTAGTGATTTACAGAGATGGTGAATGGGTATAACTAAAATTTGGTCTTTGTTGCATCAGCAGCAGTTTACACTTTTAAATGTAGATAGGTCTGGAAAGCCAGGCAATGCCGCAGCTCTAACACAGGAATTTTGTTTGTGTTTATGACTTAAGCTGAGAGGAAAAGTCTCTGTTTTATTTAGGGCTGAAATGGGACTTGAACCTCCATCAGTGCACTCTTACAGTAGGCAGCATGGATTCACTGATATAGCAAGCTTTTTTTTACACTTTTATGCAGTTCTATATAAAATAACTGTGCCTGCCTGAAGCCCATTAAATAGACAAATCATTAAAATATTCCTACCTTTAACCAGACGAAACCTTTCATGGCAAATTTATTGTAACAGTCAGTGAATGACCACATGGGAGTTATTCTAAAACACCAAGGGGTTTTTTTGAATATAGAATGCAATTTTGTGAGAAAATGGTAGGCAGGCTACTGGAAGAGATGATTTTATGAAATATAAAGCATAAGGTAACTTTTCAATAAATCTGGTTTTTGATATTGCTGTGTTTCCATAACAGCATCAGAAGTAGCTATTTCAAACTAGAAATTAGGAAGTTATGATGACATCAATTCATTAAAAATGAAAGAAACACCATATTATGTTACATTGCTGTAAACAGGTTGCTGTAAACCTATTGCATTTTACCCTTATATTTTCTATCTCCATTGCAAAATACGCATTAGAAATAGCTGTTTAATGATAGCAAAAATCAATCATTATGATGTATGAAGTCAGACAGCTTCAGCCCTCCTAATTTTCTTCTTGTAGACTTTATTTACATAATAAAAGATCTATGTTTTTACATGGACCTGTGAATAGAGATGTTGGAAAAAAAGGCAGCTATGCAATAAGAATTTTATGAAGATCTAAAACAATATCACAGGAGAAAAATTCTTCCTTTTCAGTTTAATACACAACTTGGAGAGTTGTCTGTAAATACAGATACCAAATCAGGGCCATGAAATATGTATATGTAGAAATTGGTAAAAAAATTAAAATGTGGGAAAAACTCTAATACAGAATCTCAGCAAGTTGTACTCCCCAAGAACAAAAAGCCAGTTCTCATATAAAGTGAATGACTGCTCCTTTTGCTGGGCTTGGAGGTCACTCCCATTACATGACACATTTTGGCAGTGCAGACCTGCAGTCTCAGTTGCACGTAGAAGCACAAAGCTGGAATTCCCAGGGTCTGCAGAAGGCACAGCTCAGCAGAGAACATAGAAGGCTGCACTTCAAGTCCTCCAGCCCCTCAGAGCAGTGAAATAGCAGGCCAAAATTCAGTCCTGAAGACTGCTGGGAGCTTGAGTGCAAGAAGAATATTGCTTCTTATCTATAGGCTGAGATTCAGTCTCCTTCAGCTTCAGACTTCTGCAATATAGATATCCATGTCTTAGCTAAATTTCTTTTGAACTTGATGAAGAGAAAGAGGCTCTTCTAGAGAGTGATTCATCAGAACTATTTTGTGGGTTTTTTAAGGAAAAGATTAGGTGACTTTTGTAACATTCTGAGCTAGGTGAAATGATGGATTTTGCTCCCTAGGAAGTACAGATATTTCATGCTGTTTCATGTGGGAATTGTTTGATGAACAAGTTGAGTTAAAGCAACCTGCTGCTCTCTTGTTGTTTGAACTAGAACTTCCCAAGTGGGCTAACTGTTGGAATCTGTAGTGGTAGCTTTAATGAATAACTCATATTGGAGTATTTTGTAGTTAAAATTTATGAGCATGAAATACTATGATACTGTATTTCTTTCTACGGATGTGTTGGAACAGTCCAAGGTAATATTTTCAGATATTTTTTCTTCGTATTTGTATACGATTTCAGTATAAATTCTGAATTATTCACTTCAGTACATTTTGTATGATAGCTTATGGAGTAAAAAGTTATCAAGAACAATGTATCAATTTCAGTTTAGTGTATTGCTAACAATTTTTAAAATATAATAGGATTGGACAAAAAGTAGTAGCAGGAATATATCCACAACATCCCTAAAGGAATACCTAGAAACATTTTGTGAACTTCAAAACACACTGGTATATGAAATAAAAAGTCACATGAACGATGAAAGATGATTCTGTGTTGTCCTGCTCTGGCAGTGGTAACTCATGCAGCACTACAGCTTACCCCCAGGTTCAGGCAGATACATGGACCAAAGTGAAGCTGCTGCAGGAATGAATATCAGGGGATGCCTGATTGTCCTTCACAGCCACAGCCCACCACAACATCCCCTGCTCTGAGTCCAAGCCTGGGGAAGAGGGAGCACTGCTCAGTCCAGCTGCCCAGCTGTGCTATTCCTGCTAAGTCTGTATCCATTCCTGCAGTGGAGAAGCCATTGAAAGTTTATGAAAAATACTCGTAAACCCACCAGTCTGCTCTTGCAAATATCAGCTCTTGTTTTTGTTCACCCTCAGCTTTCCCCCCCACCTTTGTTTGCATGCTATCTCATTGTTCATGTTTGTCTATTTTGGCCGTGGCTCAAGGCCAAAATTGAGGCTTACTTTTGCTTCTCTGCAGTATGTTGCATAAATATATGCTATATAAACATCAGCTAGGATAACACTGTGATCTCCTTAGAATTTTTCTTTTTTTCCAGATGAATATATTAGGAAAGAATCACCAAATACTTGTGTCTCTATCAGACTAATTTCTGATTCTTTTTCGAGGCGTGAGAGCTAGATTGATATTTCTTGGTGAAGAGACCACCAAATACAGAGTAGAGAGGAGTTTAATTAGCTAGTGTGGAGAAACTGCAGGAGGAGAAAATACATCTTGTGGTAAATAGAAAGTGAGCAAGATCGATTTGTTTGTACTGGCAGTATCACCCACAGAGTATCACTGCTAACAGGGATAAGGGCCTCACTCACAGATCTATAAGAGAGGCCAGAAGACATGTATCGCACAAAGAACAATTTTAACTTAGGACTGAGATGTTTCTGTGACCTTTAACAAAATCTCAAGACATTCTGAGATTTTTATATCATGGGTGATTGTTCTAAGATGGTTAAAAAAAGAGTAGGAGCAAAAAAACCCTTGGAATAGAATGTCTTGTTCATGTGAAAATGTATAAAATCACTAAAAAAGAAAGTGCTGGGAAATCTGAATAAAAAAATGAACAATAATGCACTAAATAAATTCAGGAAAAAAGGTAATGATTATCATTTTACAAAGTAATGCTGTGCTGTAAAATTCAGCTGCTTAAGTAATTTTTTTATAAGAGACTTAGTTCTGTTTATCAGTATTCTTGAAAAATGTGCAATGGAGACCTTCATCCAGTGCAAAATTGCAGTGTTTCTGGGTTTTTTTCCAGTTTCTGGTAGTTCTGGAGGAGACCATTGCTTTAATCGCTAGCATTAATATTAATTATCTAAAACATATTAAGCAATGTAGGTGTTTTTAATCAGGTAGGTAATTGGTTAAAATTTGACCAGTTTTTTATTTGGTGAATATACTGAGCTGTTCTCCATTCCCTATTCAATGGCTAAACTCTATGACTAGTAATAAGAGTCTCAGTTTAAATATTTTGAGGAAAGGGAGAAAAATCTAAAACATTTTTAGCATTTTCAGCCAGTTCCCAGCAGCCAGTAGATGTCATTATATCTCTGTTTTAATGCCAGTTTCTACTGTTCTAATTGTATTTTTCTAAATAACAAACTGCAGACGGGAATGGGGGGAAACATTTATGTTTAATTTTTTTTCTGATTAATGCATAAGTCTATATCTTTCTTTTCAGTAATGTAAGGTGTCAGAGTGTGAAATTGGTACTTCTTGATGCAACTGAGGCTGATAAGCTATTGTCTTTCCTCCACTCATCCATTAGTACTATTTAATTTATTTATATGTTTGTACAAGGGATTTGTCAGCTTTGCACTGTGCATGATTTTTCTTTCTTTTCTTTTTTTTCTTTACAAATTCCTTTCCCTTTCTGAGCAGGTTTGCTTGATGCTGTCCCTGTAGTTTTTTTCCTATCACTTCTCAAGATGTCAAGGGCAAATACAAGAAGAGTTTTGAAACCCTGGGGGAACAAACAGACTGCTGCCCAGAGTCACACAGAAGAAAGGTCTGAGACCAAATGGGAAGACAGGTATTTCTTTTCTGCATAACCTTATTGTTAGCTAAAACCCAAATGCAGAGCCCTGCTGGCAGTTGTAGCAAATGGAAAGACTTCAATCTCCAAGAAGGATTTTTCAGTCTTGCTAAGATAAGCAATTTGTAATTAGTGATTTCATTTCTGTCCAAAGATACATAGTGGCTGTCTTGAGAATAGTATGGGCAGAGGGCCAAAACACTGAGACTGTGAGGAGACTGAATTGCATGTACTACCTTTGTAATGCTCACAATAGCATGTGCTAGTGAGAGTAGGAGGAAACCGGACATGCTATTCATTCTATGGCTGGAGTAGTTCAGGTGCAAGGACCATCAAGCTGACAGTTTTTAAAATGCCAAATTCTTATTTTTGCTTTTTGGCAGCCATTGTTTCACCTGGTCCTGCTTTGTCACAGAGGGGCTCCATGTGTTTTGTTAGCCACTGAGCTGAGCACAGAATTTGCGATCTGCTCCAGCACAGAATTTGCAATCCATGGTCCTAGAGAAGCCCTTGCTGTGCCAAAGCAAAAATACCTAATTTTCTGCAGAATCAATTACAAACACATGAACACAGGAAAGATAGGCCTGACGTGAACTTTAAGATGGGAGAACCTTACCTGGCTTTACAAAAGTAAGGTTTTAAATGAGACTGGAAGAATAAAAAAAGGATTACAAAATTACATTCTATAAAGCCTTTCTGTGATATCTCCTCTTAAAGGGCTTACAATATACGTTACCTTTGAACCTACAAGGGTTAGGCTGAACAGCAAACTTAGTATCTTGATTTGGGTCTTACCGATGTCACCACAGTTTCTCTCCTTGCAGTCACTGAAGTGTAATCAGGTGGGTGATAGTGTCATAAACTGGTCTTCAGATGCTCAAAAGGAATCTAATCCTCTGTGTGTGTGCTGGGTAATACATGCAGGGAATTAGTTGCAAAGTGCTGGTCAGGGTCTGGCTGTTCCTGTTGCACATGGGGCTGTGTGACAACTCATGCTAATTTCCCACATATGTTAATATCATACTAATATCACACCAGTGCCACACTGTTACTGGAAAGAATTTGACATAGGAGCATTGCATTTACTCTGGATCTTGGAGCTGTGATCTTAGATAAGACAGATTTTTTACCCTAGAGAGTTACCATCTCAAGAAAATCAGGAATTAAAGCTAATAGGAATAGTTACACAAAGTGTTTTTGGTACCCTGTGTCCTATTAGCATATTCATATTGGTGGCAAAAAATCATAGTAAAGAGCTACTGCAGTCACAAAAGGAAAAAGACTAAAAAATCCATCATCAGCAAGTGATACAAAAACAAGGAGAAGAGAGACTGAAAATGTCCTTATAGATACCGACTGGCAAAATGTCTGTCTGCTGAAGAATATGACAATCTTGGTATTGTTTGCATAGCTGAGGAAATTGGTTATATAAGCAAGGAAAATAAGCATTACTGCCTGTGTAAAGAGGAAAAAAACAAATAAAGGAAATAAGTATGATGGGGAGTTAAAAGAGCTGAAGAATATAAAGACACCATGAATAGAGGAGATCAAGTGCTAGTCAGTTTAAATCTGTCTTGTACCACTACAAGGAAGAGCATGGAAACAAATGACTCTCAACCAGATAAGGAAATAAAGAAAAAGGCTCGGGAGATGAGTTGTGGCAAAGAGTCTAAAAGACCAAAGCTCAGTTGGTTGGACAGAGGACAAAGCTTTTGTTGACTTGCAGTGTGCATCTGAATATATTTTGCTGAATTCTGTGCATTTTTACTCACAGCACCAAAAATAACAAAATTGCATTCTACCTTTTAAGCTGAGTCACTTTGCTGAAGGGTCATTGCCCAGACAGTCTGAATGTGTCCAGCAGACAGAGAATACCAAAAGGGAGTTGAAATTTACATCATGTCTGTGTCCTGACAAAGGAAAATGTAAAGATAGCAACTTCTTAGGGGGTTGTTATTAGGATCCTTTCAGTCTGTGCCAAAAGAACATTATTCAGAATTCATACTGGGATGTGACTTGTGACTAACAAAATCTTTAGTCCTGAGTGTGTCTACTCATCATCTGGAAGATGTATCCCATTGCTGCATGCCTTTATAAAAAGACTGGAAGAGGAAAAAGTGCAAAGTAAAGAGTTGCATGGAAAGGAAAAGGAAAAGAGGAAAGATGCATGTAAAAAGTTGAGAAGGGCAAGGTGCAAAGGAAAGAAGGGAAGCCTCAAATAATTTATCTCTTCTTCCTGTTTTCACCCACATGAATCATGCCATGCAATGCTGAGTTTGTGGGCACTCGGGGGTAAGGGAAGGAAGGACATGCAGGAATTTCTTCTTTAATCTCTCACCTAGCCCTATCAAAAAGGCAGGATAAATTGCCTTCACAGAAATTGGCACAGTCTGACTGGAATGGCATCAGAGCAGTGAAAAATAGGTGCTTGGAGAGAGGTTGGCTGTTCAGTTGCTTTTTCATTAAATTGTGGGCTTGGCAGCACAGCAGGCCTCATCCTTCTCACATTGCACCTCTTGCATTCCCCTGTTCCTGGAAGGACCATCAAGACATCAGCATTAAAGGTGTGTCTGCTTCACATACCTGTGGGTCAGCTCAGTCTGAAACACTGGAAAGAGAAAAAACCCTGCAGTTAGTTTCCTCAGAATGCTGTTTTCCTGCAGAATCTGATGCACAGGGAGTTGTTTTGCTTCTTAGGACAGGCCATAACTGTGGAAGTAGGCTGACTAGAGGGGCTGCTGCTCGTCTTACCCCTTTCTTTGCATTTTCATTGAGCTTATACTGAAATGGACTTCACGGTTTTTCAGATATGCCCAATTTGTTCTCTTCTGTACCTGTGGGAGGGTATGCAATATATTATCCAGAGACGATAACAGCCTATTATTGCCTCCCACTATGTACTTCAGTAATTGTATCCAGTGATTCCACTGAGTGAAAAAATTGAGTTAGTGCCTTCATTTGTGCTGTGAAGATGATCCATCTTTTTTCCTGTGTCCAGGGCTCTAACTGCAATAATTAGTTGGCATAGACCATTTGCAAGTCTGAAATGACTATATTATGTGATTCTTTCTTTGCTTTATCTTTCTGCATATTTAGACAGGAAACATATGTCATGAACTGTGGATGCAAGCTTTTACAAATAGGTGACTGTCCTTCTGTGCACTGTGGTGCAGAGATATCTCGTTTACAGATGCTTTGTGATTTGCAGGCCCTACTCTTCCAAAACTGGAGCTTTCTAAAAGCAGAGAATTAAGCTTTGCTTATCTTTCTGACTGTGGTATGTATATATAAATGCCTTGACATAGTAATTTAACTATTTTATGTACATCACAAAGTCAAAGCAAGCCTTCCGTTCACCTCACCTTCCTCCTTTCCATTTCTCTCTTTTGCGATACAACTTATATTATTCAAACATTAAAGTGATCATGTCCTTTTTAAGCATTTGTTTTGAGTTCCAGGTAGAAGTGATATGTTGTACTTCTTCATGTGAAAATTCCTTGTTCAGACCAGTAAGCCTGAATCCCTGTAGTATGTCTCCAGTGGTACATTGGTGTTAATTGCTGCTGGGTTGGATTGTTTGTTTGTTTGTTTCTTTTGCTTTTCCATTCAAAGGTGATGTTTTTGGAATCAATGTCTGCCCAATGCCAGCTGGTCTGAAGCAGCTCTTTACCAAGTACACATAATCAAAAAAAGGATCTACTCATATTTAAATATTTTACTGTTTACATTATTATTCATTCTCAGTAGTCAAGGAAATTATATGTTTTTCTCTGTTATTTTTTTACCTTTTTATGTTGCACTAGAATTATAATTTTAATAGGCAGAAATTATATTATTTTGGGAGTAAATAGCTTACCATTATTTTAGGTAGAGTTTAAAAGTTTTGAAATAACTAATTTTGGAATACTTCTAAAATCATACTCAATTTATTAGGAATGTATGAAGAGTAAGCATTTGAGACTGATTTTGTTTGTTTCCTAAATTTCAAAGCTAAATGGCTGTCTATTAGTTATACTGTACAGAATTTATACCTAAAATGTAAATTGTAATAATTAGGCTCTGATTTCCTCATTTCTTTTATGAGGAGAAATACAGTAGCCTTCTGAGATTCTTGAATTTTTAGCTGTTTCTTTCTACCGCATATAAGTAACCTGAAGAAATGACATGGTTTACATGCTCAGTTAAAAAAAAATACAAAGAAAAGACCTTTAAATTTAGCTGTCTTCTAGCTTTGGTCACAGGCTAGTTGTAGATATAAGAATATTCTGTATATAATGAAATACCAGCCTGTTGCAACCCTGGATACTGAGAATTTTAGACTTTCTGTGCTGACAGGCACTGACTCACAAGAAAACACTGCTTTTGACCTGAGGCCATAGAGAAGACTTCCAAAATTGAATGATGGAACTGGGACCACTGGTGTGTAGTTTGAATAAAAGTGTGTAATATCACATGGTGGAAGATTTGGAATTCAAAGTTTTAGAATATAGTAATATATGTAGGGCAAGGGGGAGATTTTGGAGCAGAGGTTTCTTTCTTCTTCATCTTCTTATTCATGGGTCTAGGTGGTGCTTTTGTAATTGGATAGAAAATTCTGCACTGCAGGTCATGAGTGATTGGTTATTGGGTTAAAAGTACAGCTAATTTAGGTGGCTTTTCTTAATTGGACAGTTTGGGCTTAAAAGGCCCTGTAGAGAGAGAGATACATTGCCATTTTTAGCTTGTTAGCTAGAAGTGCTGTAGAACTCACTATAACATAGATAAGAATTAATAAACATCTGAGTCCGAGCACGAAATACCATCTCTCAAGCATTTAATCCCGACTCTGGCAGAAGAAAAAAGAAGATAAAGCATGATGCCAGCAGCCATTCAAAATTACTCTGCCTGAAATAAGCAACATAAAGGTCACACTTAAGATAATAAATATTCATGTAATTAGGTTATATGTAACTACACAGAATACAATAGCACCAATCACAACAAGTGACTGAAATATTTTCTTCAAATTCAGTGATGATTGAGAGATGAAGAACACTGCCAAGTGGAACATGTTCTTGGAATACTCCATGGTAGTTAAGAGTGACTGTTCAAACTGTTGGGATCATTTAAATGTCTTTGTCAAACCCCAGCTTTTTTTCTGTTTTATATGGTGCAGTGTTCCTTGGCAAAGTCTGGGTCAAGTTGCTCCCATTGAGCAGCTTTTTACATCATTTTTGTGTTAGAAAAATTATGTGTACATGGCACAATGAAATACAGAACTATTCTGGTCTTACAGTTATCATTACAGAAAGAAAATATAAACTAGTCACAACTTTCCTTGTACACAGTGACACTACCTGTGTTCCTCCCTTTCCCTTTTTGTAGAAGTTAAGGCATTAGTACCAGTATCTTTTCTAAGTTCCATTTAAAATTATTACTTCCTGGTTCTGAATTCCTTCTGAAATTTGAGCAGGATTCAGCACTCACCACCTCTAGTCTTAAATCATTTTGTCTTGCGTTACAGTGCACAGCAGCCATCTGTCCAAAAGATCTCTGTTTTGTTGAAGTGCTTGTTTCTAACCCATAGGTTACAAAATACAACATTGTTATTCACCACATGTATTCATTTCTCTTGCACTGAGCTACAGCAGTTGGAACTGCTGGCGTAGCTCTGCACAAGGTACCATGCAGGGGGACCCACAGTCCCATAGGGTTCTCCCTGAATTTGCAGGGAGGGAGAGCCTGATGTTCAGCACTTGGAATAAGAGAAGTTTTGCCTAACCCAGCTAATTTGCTAATCAGCTTGCAGTGCAAAATTGCAAGGATTTTATGGAAGAACAAATTCTAAGCAAGAAGGAATGGGGCTGTGAGTAGTGTGTATGTTGCCCTGCCCTCTGGAAGCAGCCTTACCCAGGCAATTGAAGGCTGTTTCAAGTGCTTAAACAGATTAAAAATCCTCCAGGGTCTGGGTGGCACAAAGGAAGCTTAGTGCCTTTCAGACACATTACAACTGAGATATGGCACTTTTCCCACAAAGCACTGGGGCTGAGGGCTATGATGATCCAAGTAGTAGAGTGAAGGAATTGGTAAGGGACTGCAATGGTTAAGCTCCTGTGCCTGTTCAGGCAGAGCTGCCATCATTGCAGGGAGTACAGGGATCAAATGGAACCTTGGAAAGGCTCGAAGAGAGAAGATCTGTGACTGGTTGTGATTAACATATGGCATAAATAAATTTAAAAAAAAAGGTTTTGTTATATTGGACATGAAGAAGCTCAATTTAATAGGTTTATTGTCAGAGACAATGAAAAACATTAACTGAGATAGAATATTTACCCACCTAGAGACTGTAATGTCTTACAATTTCATGTTGTTTAACAATGTTGGAATGGGAAAAAATTCTGGATTGTGCTTAAAGGTGAGAGACTGTTGATTTGAATTAAATAGTGAGCTATTCTTATAGACAAATGTCCATCTTTAACTGTGTTGAATTTCAGTTAAAATAAGTTTATAGGTAATTTCATTATTTTCTGCTTTCAGAAGTGTGACCCAGTGATTATTTCTTCTTCTCTAATCCTTGTTTAGTTTCTTTAAAGCAAAACAAAACACATATTTAATTCAAAGATTGTTTTTGCTTGACCAGTGCAGGAGCTGGGCGACTGGGGATGGAGGGTGGATTGGCCCTGGTCAACAATGAGGTAAGCATCAATCTAAGACCATGAGAAATAAGATGCTAAGAAGGGAGACATCTGGATAGTTATGGAGAGGAAATAGAATTGTGGGAATGGTTATGTTAATGTGGTAGCGCCAAATAAGGTAATGTTCTTAGTTCTTGTTAATGATTGGTTAGCAATGTTTTACATATAAGGTAACATAATTGTTCATTGGTTCACTGGCCTCTGGCAGTGCTGTCACAAACTCTATATATTGTCATGCTTACCCACGGGGGGTATGCACGGGGTCTTTGGAGATTGTTCTTTACAGTGTATGGTTTATCCTTTTGTTAGTGCTTATTAAAATTATTTTTCAGGCAACCTCTGTTGGTCCCACTTCTTCTGTCAGCAACAGATGGTGCCCAAACAGGGACCTTAGTTTTATAAGGTCTGGCTGTGGCCCATATCCTGGACAGTGACCTTAGTTTTACAAGGATAGCAGCTGTGGGATTATCAGGTGGCTCTTCCTGACTGGCCGGCATTCCCCCCTGGAATTTAAGGAGTGCTGCTGACTGGTTGCACAGCAGGTGGACCAGTGGAAAAGCAGGTGGATTTTCGTTGGGCCCGACACCTCATCTGCAATGGGACTGCAGGGGAGCCTGGGGAGAACTAACCATGGGACAGGGGATGTCCATGGATCAGAGAAGCGTATATGGACAATTTAAAGCATTTTTAGTTGAGAATGATAAGAAACTGCCAAAAAAGGGCCTTGATAGTAAAGTGGATTTACCATAACTTCCCTAACACTGAGGCTGCTAACATTTTTACTTTTAACAGTTGGGACTCCATGGGTGTTAGGCTCTACCATCTCATGACTGAAAGAGAACCCGTAGTTCCCCATATGCTTCCAGCTTTTTGCGTGATCTTAGAAACATTGAAATTGCAAGCCAAGCTTTGTGATTCTGGGACTCTGGTCACCTCTGATCACCCCGAGGCAGCAGGGTCCTCTACTCTTTGGCTTTTGACTTCTGTGAGTAGGATATGAGATGGAACTTGCCACAAGGCACAGATGAGCTACCATCCTTCTGCCATCTTGTGTCCTCCTCCTCCTTCTCCTCCTTCAGCTCAGGATGGTGATGGCCACATCATCTTGGACCTTCCCTGTTGCTCCACCTCTTCCTCCTTCCTCCTTTTCCACTGGCTACCATTTCCCTGCATCATCCTTCACCCCTTCTTCTTCAGGCCACACCCCTTCCAGGGGAACCAGAACCACATCCCCGAACCCAAAAGTACCCCCCACAACATGGTGGCGCCCATGCAGTTGATACTAAAGCTGATTAAATACCATTGCCACTACTCTGCTAACAATAACGTTCTTGTCTCGAGTTACTCCTCAGAAGAAGAAGAAAACTTAACTCCTCCTGCATCCGATGAGCCTCCACCTAACCCCTCAGATCCCAAAGACCTCTGGGGGAAATTCTGGACAACAGCAATTAAGGGGGGGGACTGGGAAGTGGCATCAAAATTCACGGTAGCTTTGGTTCGGTATAGAAGGGGGGAGCGAATCTGCGGTGGGAACCATTGATGTAATGGGGAAATAAAGGAACTATGTGAAGCAGCAAAGGACTATGAGAGGGAATCATCATACTTCAACAACTTCATTCGTGCCACCTTCACCGCTCATGTTTTAACACCTCACGACTTAAAGTATGTAATGATGATGTTGTTATCCCCAACACAATACACCCTGTGGGAAGGGGAATGGAAAAGATTATTGAATCAATTGCTACTAGATTATGCTGGTGATCAAACACGGTCAGCATTAACAATTGACCGTCTTGCTGAAAAAGAAGCACAAAGTCAACCTGATGACCAGGCCCCAAATCTCCCAAGGCAAGTACTAGATGACATTAAAAATGTGGCAAGGAAAGTGCTTATGCAAATGCCTGATGGTAATACACCTGCACTGGATTTTGTTCATATAAAACAAGGGCCCAATGAACCCTATATGCAGTTCATTGGTCACCTTAAACAAGCCCTTGAGAAACAAATCACCCAAGAAAGGGCTAAAGACGAATTAATGAAAAAAACGGTGATGTCCAAAGCAAATCCTGAATGTAAAAAGGAATTGCATGCCCTTCTGCCAGAACCTCATCCAGCACTAATGCAGATGATTGAGGCCTGTAACCACCTCGGAACATCAGAGCATTCTGCTGCCTTGCAGGTACAAGCTGTAGGGCAAGGGATTGCTTGACCTATGGTAGCCGCTGTGCAAATTATCCATCAAGGGCCACAACAACAAGGTCCTGGCCCATGTTATGAATGCGGCAAACATGGACATTTTAGAAGAGACTGCGTGCAGTGAGGAGCAAAACCTAAGGTTCCTACATGTCCTAGGTATAAAAAAGGTAACCATCACACCAATCAGTGTCGCTCAAAACATGTGGGTTATGGCAAGCCACCATCGAGAAACTTCCAATGGAGCGTTGGACAGCCTCGCGCGATGACGCAAATACCCAGCTGCTTGTGCCCACAACCACTGGAGGCCAGGTAGCCCAGAGCTTCACCATCTTATCTCGAGGCTATCAGCAGTCTTGCCTCCAGGAGCCAGGTTGGAGTTGGCAAGTACCAAGCCATTAATGCTTACTGATTTCTTTGAGCATGCTATATCTACTGGCCAACTTGGTCCCAAAGATCGGCCCTGTGAACTGTCGATTTTAGGGAATTGTAAGTCAAGGACTGAAGGATTCTTTGTGTTACCCTCTGTGCTATCAGTGGCATCACAGCAAGAAATTATGGTGTTAACCATATGTCCTGACCCACCTTGTTTTATCCGCAAGGATTGATAATTGCTCAAGCAATTTTATTCACCAAACAGGGCATCAACAGTACCCCAGAATCCTTGGTGATGCGGACCAAAATAGTAAATCATAACCAACCTCAGTTGACCTGTACACTGGAATTTAACCCAAAAAGGATTTTTCTCACAAGATTCATAGACACAGGTGCGGACATGACAGTCATCTCACAATCCAAGTGGCCTCCTGACTGGACTCTTATGCCTGCTCCAGAAATGTTATCAGGGATTGAAAGTAACAGTGACAGCCTTAGGAGTGTGCAGCTGATCAAGTTTGAGTGACTCAAAGGCTGTATTGCCACTACAAGACCTTTCATAATGCAAGGGCTCCCATAGTTTTGTGGGGGAGAGACATTTTGTCCCAGTGGGGGCTATGACTAGAGACTAATTTTTGAGTGGGGCCACTGAGCAGTGCGGCAACCTGAGACTGACCTGGAAAACAGATAAACCTATATGGATAGATCATGTCCCCTTTCTGAAGAGAAATTTGTCGTGGTTGAATCCCGAATACAAGAGCAACCCCAAAAGGGACATATTGTGCCAACTACAAGTCCATGGAACGCACGTATTTTTGTTATCCAAAAGCAAAGTAAAAACAAATGGCAACTTTTACAAGATCTGCAAAAAAGCAATGAAGTGAGAGAAGATATGAGCCCATTACAACCCGCCCTCTCTTCACCAGCCATGATTCCTAGGGAATAGAAGTTAATAGTTATTGACTTAAGGGACTGATTTTTTTACATATCACTTCACCCTAAGGATGCTCCACGATTCGCCTTCTTGATCCCAAGTATCAACCGACAAGCTCCGCTTCAAAGGTACCACTGGACAGTATTACCACAAGGAATAAAAAACAGTCCAACTATATGTCAATGGTTTGTGGCTAAAATTTTGGTTCCTGTTTGCAGAGATCATCCACAATTGTTTACCACTACATGGACAACATTCTTATTGTAGCAGAAAACAACTCAGCTCTAGATGCCATACTAAAGGCCACCACCACAGCTATTCAACAAGCAGGACTTAAAATTGCAGAAGAAAAGATACAACAAATACCACCATGGAAGTACTTGGGACTTCAGATCTTTTCCCAGACCATACATCCACAGCCCTTGCAATTGAATGAGAATCTGCAGACACTCCACAATCTACAAAAATTGCTTGGAACCATCAATTGGATTAGACCCCTACTTGAAATTACAGTTTAAGATCTAGCTCCACTGTTAGTGTTACTGAAAGGAGATCCTGTGTTAAATTCACCTAGACAGCTAAATGACAAAGCAAGAGATGCCTTAGACAAAGTATCCCAAGCCATTCAAATTCATCTTTTAATTTAATCCCCAAGCCATTAAGAAGTGAGGTACCCCTCAATGCAATCACTGTCTTTACTGATGGATCAGGATGGTCCCACAAATCAGTTATAGCCTGGCAAGACCCTGCTACGCATACTTGGGAATCGAGTATTGAAACAGTAGAAGGCTCTCCTCAAATAGTTGAATTGGCAGCTGTTGTCAGAGGTTTTTCAAAATTCACAGATCCTTTTAATTTAGTAACTGATTTGTTGTAATTCATTACCCTAGATGTATTGAAAATGGTAAGTTCCTCACCCCTGTAATGTCCTGTGGTTTGACTCTTCTCCCCTCTGGTCTGCTTAGCTAGCCAAGATCCAATTTCCCCCTGCCCCCTTTCAGACCCTAGAAAAGACCTATGTTCCCTGACCTCACCCTCTTTTTTGCTCCTGGGAGCTCACAAGAAATAAACCTCAAATTCTCCTCTGGGGGGGAAAGAGTCTCTTTTGTTATATTTTATTCTGTCCATGCAGGGGAAACAGGCTTCTTCCTAGTATCTGAGCTAGTCTGGGGCTAGGGGGAAAGCCTCCTAACCCCTGCACTGATTCTGCTTATGTTGCAGGAATTGTTGAAAGAGCTGAAAATTCATTCTTATAATCTATTGCCAATAATCAATTGAATGCTTTGTTTAATTTTTATTATTTTCTAAAGAGAGCAACCTTATTTTATGATGCACATATGTTCTCACACCTTACTACCAGGATTTTTATCAGAAGGAAATAGACAAGCTGACACCCTTGCAATGACTATACAGACCACACTTCCAAGCATCTTTGAACAGGCAGGACTCAGTCACTCATTTTTCCATCAAAATGCTCCTGCATTAACATTTGTGTTTAACATCACCAAAGACCAAGCTAAAGCAATTGTCACCACATGCCCTGATTGTCATAAGTATTCTCTACCCTCTATTGGGGTAGGAGTTAATCCTCGAGGGCTACAGAGTCTTCAAATTTGGCAGAATGATGTCACACATTATGCATCTTTTGGACGATTCAGGTATTTACGTGTTTCTCCTGACACCTTTTCAGGAGCAATATTTGCTTCAGCACACACTGGAGAGACTGCTAAAGATGCCATTAAACATTTCTTACAGACATTTGCAACATTAGGCATACCTCATGAAATAAAAACAGATGATGGATCACCCTATGTTTCTCAAAAGATGCAACAATTCTCCAATTTATGGGGAATTAAACACACCACAGGTATTCCTCATTCCCCCACAAGGCAATCAATCATCGAGAGAGCCCATGGATCTCTCAAACGCCTACTGAAACAACAGAAAGGGGGAGTAGAGACACTATCCACAGTAGAGAGGCTTGCCAAAGCCATATATGTATTTAATTTTTTTAATAATTACTTCATGGAACTGAATCCCCAATTCGGCATTTTTCCAACACAGCACAGGCCCAATTAAAAGAAAAACCCCCAGTCCTAATTAAAGATCCAGAAACAAACCGAATTTTGGGATCAGTGGAAATGGTCCCATTTCTCCCTGGGGGAGAGAAAATGCTTGTGTCTCCACAGGTAAAGGACCTCAGTGGATATCAGCAAAGACCGTGAAACCATACCTGCAACTGCTGAATGAATATCTACAAAAGGAACCCCGGGGAGAATGCCAAAGAGAAAAAAGGACGGGCAATAACTCTTGATATATTGACTATTTGACAATTGTTAAGTTCTATAGCTTTATCTCACAAGTCTGTTGCAGATTACCATCCAAGACATGGCCTTTAAAGGACTCCTGCTTACCATATCTGGCCTACTTGAGATCCTGCTCTGTGCTAAGAGTTGGATAGTTCTGCAGCCCAAGCAAAATGTATGGGTAACTTTAGCCAACATAACGCAGCAGGAAACCCTATGTCTTTCTGTTGCCAGCCCAGATAACCCCTTTTCAACCTGTTTAGTAGGATTGCCAATGGATGTGTGGCCAATAACAGAGGATACCATCCATGTTATGCGGGGTAATAGTCACGATGACAAATGGGATCATAACCCCATAGATGTCTGAGGCTACTTGACCCTTGATCTTCCTCATGCATCATTAGAACCTCAGGAGCTGAGAGCTCCTTGGTTCTGTCAAGATGGATTATTGCACTAAGTTTCACTTTAAGGAAAGGAGTCAATCAGTAATGTGGTATGGTGTTAAACTCCGATACATAGATAAGAATCAGTCAGCTCTGTGGCATGTTTCCCCTTACTGCTCAATCTATAAAAATGAAAGCCTTTAGTGCAATTATACATCACCCATATTTTCATGATCCAGTAACAAACTCCTGCAGCTGCCATCAGGAATGTTTTCATTTGTGGGGATAGGGCCTGGCCTATCATTCCATCACACGTTAAAATGGAACATGTAGCCTGGGGAGACTTACTCTACTAGCACCTAACATCACGCTAATTCTCAATAGAGAAATTTGAGAAAAAAGATTTATCCATCAATTTGAATCAGAATGTAAAGATGAGGTTATTTATTGGAACAAAAGAAAAAGAGTTGCAGCATCCATATTGGCACCTTGGGTTGATGCAGCAAAAGCACTAAAGCAATTGGACAGTTTAGGGTGCTGGCTGAGCAGGCAAATCAATGCTATGTCCCTTGCACTAAATGGTCTATTAACAGATGTTGATAGTGTTAGGCATGCCACTCTACAGAACACGGCTGCTATTGATTTTTTGCTGCTGGCACAAAGACATGGATGCCAAGACTTCGAAGGATTATGCTGCATGAATTTATCTGATCATAGGGAATCCATGCACTGGAGCATCCAACTGTTGAAGAATGGAGTTAAAAGGCTACAAGTCAAAGACAATGTGGACTGGTTAAATGGACTGTTCAAGAAATGGAGTTTATGTGGTTGGGTGTTATCCTTGGTCAAAACAGGGTTGTTGATTCTTGTAGTAATTGTGGTTATGTTGTTAGTGTTGCCATGTTTGATAAGTTGTGTGCTGAAGGCTTTGCAGAAGTCTTTACAGTCAGTATTTATTGCTGAACAGAAAGGGGCAGATGTGGGAGTTGGGTGACCAGGACCGAGGGTGGATTGGCCCCGGCTGACAATAAGGTAAGCATCAATCTAAGACCATGGGAAATGAGATGCTAAGAAGGGAGACATCTGGATAGATTATGAAGAGGAGAATAGAATTGTGGGAATGGTTATGTTAATATGGCAGCACCAAATAAGGTAATGTTCTTAGTTCTTGTTAATGATTGGTTATCAATGTTTTACATATAAGGTAACATAATTGTTCAGTGGTTCACTGCCCTCTGGCAGCGCTCTAACAAAGTCTATATATTGTTGTGCTTTCCCCATTACGGGATCTTCACAGATTGTTCTATGCAGTGTATGGCTTATCCTTCTGTTCTCATGTAGAATCTTCATTAAGGTTTCATCAAAATCCATTAGAATCTTCCTTGCTTAGTAACTGCAACGAGAGCTGCCCTTCCAGGGGCCCAGAAAGTCTGAGGTTCTTGAGGAGCTCAAATTCAACCTACTAAGAAAAAGCTGGTCAGTGTTTATTCTCTTTTTTCTTTCCCCCCCCTGTTTTTCTTGAATGGCCTGACAAGCTACTTCTGTTACATTTTAGCTTTCGCAATATATATGTGCGATTATTTTTTTAGGCTCTCTTAAAAATGAGGAAACTGAGGTCTCAGGCAAGGAATTTGATTTTGTGATGGGAACCCAACCATCAGTTTTTACCTGATGCTGTTTCATACTTATGGAATGCAGTTCACAGAGAAAAGCAGGAGGTTGAGTGTTTGGAAATATTTCTTATATTATATATGGTAACCTTTACAGTAGTATATGGAGTTAATAAACCCAGCAAGACTTGTGCAGTGAGCACCATAAAATTCGGTTTGATGATGAATAAAACATAAATAATTAAGACGAATATATAGGGCATTTTTGTCTCTATGGGAGGTATGAAATAAATGTCTTTCCAAAGCTGGAAAAAAGTAGATGTATTTGAGAACTGAAAATATGGTGTGATTGAGCTCTCAGGTTCTTCATCCTGTCTGTCTTGTGGTATCCCAAGATTCTGGTCTCTAACATGAGGTCTGAGAATGAGAAGTTTGGGGCTTTAATCCAGCAGCTAAAAAATTAGCTGATTTTGAGAGCTATTAGTCATCCTCTGGGCTATTTTGAAGCTATATTCCTCATGCACATTGTTCATCTGTATCTAACTTATCTCACTTGTCTGCCAGGCTGTCATGATGTCTTAATATAGACCAATAATTTAAAATTCACATAGGTGGATAAAAGCAGTGTGTAAGCAAGCAAGAATTAAAGTTGTTAAGAAAGGACAGTGTTGTTGGACGCAACAAAATTATGTCAAATGGAAAGAAGAGGTTGTTTATGAATAGAGAAATCTTTCAGCACTGTTTCTGACTATATATGGACATCTCTTTCAAAAGGAATTAAATAATGATAATGTACTGTTTATAATGCACTGTTTGTTTTCTAAAGAAAATGTCGAGACGGCAAACATTTGCAGAGACAAAAAAATATTTTGCCTCTACTACAGGGAAGAAGAGTTTGTCATCTGGAGTGGGATGTTTAGTTCAGACAAAGGGATCAGCTAGTAGCACAAATAATTAAAGAATATTCTCTTGAAGGTGTTTAGTTAACCAGCCTTTATGAATGTCTCTTTACATAGATCTCTGCTTTGTTGAAAACTTTGAGAGCTTTTGCCTTTTGATGGTGGTGGTGTGCTAATGAGAGCTAGCTGCAGGGAAATGTGCGAGAAGAGTATTGGGGAACACACTTTTCATCATGTAGATAGTTTTTACTGTGTGCAGCAATTAAAACTGCTTTAGTCTAGTGGTTAGCAAGGAAAAATCCCCCAAAACCTTCAACTTACCATCATATTTCAAGGCACCCAAGAGAAAAAAAAGCTGCTATTTGAGATGAAGGTTCAAAATCCAGTTCTTTGGGGTTTGAACAGTCTGAGCTGAAGTCAAAACCCAATGCTTTTACTACAGAAGAGGTAAACAATATTGGGACAGATATTAATATCCTGTGACTCAAGTGCTAAATGACTTCTGATTTGGCATGTTTAGATATGGCAGACATATAAGAAATAAGCACTGCCAAGGTCTATTTTTTGCAAACTAATTACAGCTGTTGAAGTTGAAGCTCAGGAAGTATGAAGTGCCTTCAAGAATTGCAATTCCCTGGAGATGTGACTAGCTCACAATGGCCTCCCTGGTAGTTCTGTTTGGAGCCTTCTTGTGTAAGAAACGCAGACAGGATTGACAGATAAACCTTGGTTTTATCTGAGTTTCAAAATTTCACAGGCTGATTCTTGTGTAGAAAGTGGTACAGAAATTTTAGCTATTTATCTGGAAAGTGGGATACAGTATTCTACAGTGCTGTATACAGAAATGTACATCAGTGATTTTGTTCACTCCTTGGCTGATAGAGAACACAAGGGCAGTAGCCTTTTAATGCAAGCCTGTGCTTCTGCCTTTGTGAACTAAGTACTGACTTATCTCTTTGTGCATAATGCTCTTGTGTAGTTGCTTGTTTTGCCTGAACTGGAGTTTGCAAGCACTTGCCCTGGGGTTTTGTATTTGTGTGGGGGGTTTTGCGTGGTTTTTAAGTTGCAGTCTTTTAGTATACAGTAAAAGAACATTCAGGGTGAGGACAGAATAGAACTATGCTATTTAACCTGTCAAACTTACTCTTCAGACTGTTACAGAGACAGGAAGCTTCTGAGCTGAAGGCCTCCTCACGTGGGGCACTGATTGCATGTTTGAATTACTGATCATAAAGCCTGCATACTGATAAGAATTTACCCCAGCACAGTTACTAGAGCATGTGCAGACTCTTCTATCTTCTCTTCTCCTTCTAGAAGGAGGAGATATTTGCAATGAAGTAAATTACTAGTATTCTATGTAGCAGGAATAAAAATGAAGCATGAGAGGAAGCTAGGGGATTTCAGAGATGATAGGAGACTGTAATTTCACTTTGAGTCATTGCACTAGGAGCTCACTGAATTTTTTTTTCCTTGTTGATAGCCTTGCAAGTAGGTGGGATTTAACATGAGCTTAGAAAAGCCTGATAACAATTCTTTTACCTTCGTGGAATTTATCTGGTGGCTGAGTTGGAAGACACAGGTGTGGGAACAGAATGGATCCATGGTTAGAGAAAAATAAAGAGGACTGTGGCAGGGATAAAGATAATGTATCTGGCTTTTCGTTTTTTCAAGATGTTTTCTGTTGGTTAAGCAAGACAACCTATCAGACTTCGAAACTTATTAGAAAAATCTTTCAGGGCTTTTTGCTTGCTGCATAGTGCTAATGTGTTTTAGAGCTGTTAACTCTTGGTTTTGAGTTATATTGGGGCTCCTGTGGTAGCCTGTATTCCCTACGTGCAAGATGGTAAATAAACCCTTGAGCAAATGAAGAGTTTATAAATAAGGTGACTCAGGATTGAGTTCTACCCTAAGCTTTCTGTTTTGGCTGAGCCTTAGTTCATCATGAAGCTGGTAGTAAAGCCCATCTCTGGCCATTTAGCTGAATACAAAAATGAAAGCACAGAGGGGTTGTCTTAATACCGAGAGCTGAATCAAGGTTTGACTGCTCTTTTAACTATGTCTGAAGATGAGAATAGGACTAATTGCTGGAAATACTAGTTTGCTAACACAGGCTCAGCCCTTTTTTGAGTTTATAGAAACACCATCTTACTCTGAGTTCAGAAAATAATTATAACCTTCTGTAAATAGTGCCTAAAATCTAGCCTGGTCTAAAAAGGCCACTTTAGGCTTGCTCAATAAAATACATATTAAACAAAATATTGACGGTAATCTGAATATGTTAGGGAAAACTGGACAATCAACCTTTTTTCTTTATTTTTTTTCCTAGTTCGATTAGGTGATAGAAGTCTGAACCAGCAGCTGCAGCAATGTTTGATTTGTATTGGCAGTGTTATTTCTGCATGAAAGAGGTGGTGGCTGTATTCTCTGGGGACTGTGAGATGCTGCATTTGTGATGCAACAGATACATGTTAGATATTAAGACTCCTAGCTCTGTATCTGTGCTTCTGGAAGAAGCATATTAGGAAACAAGGACTGGAAAAAGCTTCATGGATCAGCAAATCATGCTGGTATTGCTATTTCATAAACTTCAAATCAAACTTTACATTAGTTAAGATTTTTGTCTTAGCTGCTGTACTTGGTAAACTATTCAGGAATGTCATTGTTCTGAAAGCTAGAAACCTTCTAGTTTCCACTCTGAGAGAATCCGGTTTATATGCATTTTTTCCTCTACCTGCTTTAACCCTTAGCTTAAATTATTCTTTTAAATACCTAATCTTTACCCCAAAGTGCATTTGTAGAGAACAGTCATATCTGATGAGCTGTTCTTTCTTATCATATAATAGTCTCTTCATTCTTCTGCCAGTAGCTTTTTTCTTTTGCATGTTTCAGTCTCACTTCATTTTTAAAAGTATGAATAACATAAAAATGACAAAGAATAATGTTTTTCAGTCTCTCCTGGAAATGCCTGTTTTGATTGTCTCCAGCTGCTCATTTACTTTTTTTACACTTTTATCCCATTGGTGTCTCATCCTGGGCCTGTTGACTAATATGCCTGTGTTTCTTTGTGACATCTGCAATTTATGAGCTTACAGCTTCTAGCAAAATTCTCTGTTACTAGTCCTCTGGTGAGCTGAAAGATACCAAAAGCTGAATTGGCCCAAGAGTTCGCTCTGTCATATTAGTGACCTAAACAATGTTCTTAATTTTGCTTGTAGCAACTTTGTAGGGCTTCTCAGTCACTTTATTTCTAAGAGGGGAAGAGAAGGATCACAGTTGTCTGTTTTCCTAGCTATGGATGAGGCTAGTGAATTGCATAAAGAAGTAAATCACAAAGTCAGGACCTCCAGAGCTGCAGCATCTTTAAAGTGAATTACTGCGTGTCACACCTCCATATGCCTGATAATTTGTATGAGGTGCATGGCTTGTAAGAACCTTAGAGGTGCTACAAAGGAGGAATTGAAGGCATCTGAGGCCTCCCACTGAGGTGGCCACTTTGACTCTCTTTTACAACCAAGTCTGAGCATCTTCTAAACTTCAAGGAAATTGGAAGGTTTTAATTACCACAGTTTATGAAGGTTTGTGACTGAGGACAAAGTATTATTTGTTTTGTGTCTATCTTCCAATGAAACATGAAGATAAATAGAGATATTAGCCTCTGGGTATAGCCCTCAGTTGGTTGTTCCAGTACCCCTTGAACTTGTGAAGAATGGGAAAAAATGTGAACTGATGAATATTAATGTTTGGCCTATGTTCCTCTTGAATACTGTGAGGCACAGCAACTGCAATAGGAAAAAAGAGGAAGCTGATGGGCAAGAGAAATGATAAAGGTGTGGAAAAAGTGAGATCTGTGAAAAAGTCCCTGTGTATTTAAATTAGTTTTTCAGATATGTATTTGCAGGCCCTTACCTTTATCACCTTCAGCTGGGGCAGCAGTGCAAATTCAGTCATGTTTCCACAAACTTCACCTAAGGCCTTTGTGAATTTTTATTAGCTGAGAATTCCCTGTGCCATGCTGCACTAATGACTGTATTTGCCCTATAACTCATGAACACAAGAGACAACAGTGATTGAACACTGTTTTTTAACTTATTATTGGTGGCTACCTTAATTCCCCAGAATATTACATCCCACTACTTAGCAGGCATTTGTACACTGCTGTATATTTAACAGACCTTCAGGTCATAATTTCACCAATGAAGTGCACAGCTGGGTGGCCGAAGGAAGAAAGTCATTGCCAACCAGAGTATGATTCAAGTGTTTGTTGGTTTGTTTTCTAATAAGATATTCAAAGTCAGAACAATTTTATTTTTTAAAAGAGTAGCAGAGTATCTAGGGACTCCAGGTTCTGTATAAGATGAAGATCAGTCATTTCTAAAGACTGAACCTGGCAAAATTAACCATTTCTTGTGCTAATACCATCTGTCTCAGTTTAGAGACATGTTTAGGAGAACACTCTGGAATGAGTGTTTCCTCTAACAAAAAAAAAGGGGCTCCAACCATCCCTGTCTGCCAACCATCCCTTTCTGCAATCCCTTTTTGCCTCTAGCAAAATGAGTGCTAGTGGGTGAAAGTAAAAAAACCCCAACCACTTATTGACAAACAAAGTGCCCACATGGCAAAAAAATGAATAAATACTAGATACTGAATTGTGAGAACCTTTACCCCCCCAAAACAAAAAACCCCAAACCCAAAAAAAACCCCAACAACAACAACAAAACCCCAAAAAAACCCACCAAAAAACCCTCTGAAACCCAAAACAAACCAACCAACCAAAAAAAGAAAAAAAAGCAAAAAAAACCCCACAAACAAAAAAACACAACCAAAATGCCAGGGGAAGGAAAAAAAACAGCGGCTGACCATGTGGCAAGGAGGAGGGGAAAAGAGGAAAAGAAAAGAAGAACAGCAAGGACTTTTGTCTCAGGGAAATAAAAAACAAAAGTTTGCCCAGCAGCTCAGGAAAAAAAACAGTTGGAAACTGGTGAATCTCTCATGTTGGTCTCCTCTTCACAGCAGATGAAGCTGGTGGATTTAGGGTCCTGTCTTTCACTGGGTTGGCTTTTTCGAGGTCTGGGGCCGGGACGGAGCAGCTGCTCAGTTCCCCACTGGTTCCCCGCTTCTTCCATCGCTAGTCCTCTCTGGCCTCAGACCAAACCAAACGAAACAGTTCAGGAAAAAAACCAAAGGCCTCAAATGATTGTTGCCACAGTCTCCAAGGCCAGGGAAAGGGAAAAAAACTTCTTGCCTAAGCTAAAAAAAACCCCAAGCGAACTAAGCAACAGAGAGCCCCGTCTGCCCAGCACAACAGACGCTGGGGAGTGAGGCTTGAAAAAGCCCGCTCCAGAGCTCCAGGGCTTCCCCTGCCAAGTCCCACTTTAAAGCTACAGCAAACATCTTTGGGCGTAGAGCAGAGTATAAGGGAATAGAAAACCACTCGAAGACACCATCATCAGTGTCCCTTGATGTGTCCACACGCTGGCAAACTTCTAACTGGCCTGGTACCTTGGATCTGGCAGGAGGCTACTTTGCTTACAAGTTTTTATACATGTTCTAGAAACAATTCCGCTAATTTCTGCAATGTAGCCAACCATCAAGCAAATGAAGTTGCAGTTAAAAGTATGATGTTTGAAAATAATCTTTCTAGCAAGTGGTTTACTTTGCTGAAGATTAGCACAATTAAACTCTGGTTGCAAGAAAACACATCAAAAAAGCCCCTTTTCCTGGCTCTCTTTTATTTGCTTTCAGAATTTTACATATAAAACAGCTACTCCAGTTGGTATCAGCTGAGCCACTGAATTCTTTCCATTTTATATGATTATTTTGAAGTTGAACAACAGGAACAGTGTTTTGGTTGGTTTTGGACAGAGTGTGGGTTTTGGAACACTCAAACAACAGAATTCTTTATTCCTTTGCTGAAAACAATACCATGGAGAAGTTCTTGACAATATGAATGGAGTTTTCCCTCTTCTGTATGAAATATGGTGAAATGTATGGCACAAATAGGGAAGTCCAATTTTTCCAGTGCTGTGGACAGATGCTAGTTTTGCATAACCACCAATAAACCACTCTCAAGAGTCACATATGTAATTCTTGAAACAGACAATTACAGCAAGTAAGCCAGTCTATCAGTTAATGCTTAAAGAGTTGTTCAAGAAAACCCTTTATACAGAATGTTCTTGTGGTTGTTAACTGAAAGCATAACTTTTCTGTGTTTAATTAAGTCGAATACATGTTACTTAAGAATAATGCTAAGTATTAATTTATTTTCCTTTCTAATTTTAATTATAGTGTGTATAGAAGCTTATTAAAAATACCTGATAAACTTTTCCCTTTCCCTGCTCTCAGGTCCTAAGAACAGAGGAAAATAATAGATACTTCAAGTGAACTGGGTCAGATTCACATCTTGAGGAAAACCTCAGAGCCATAAATACATAAATAAGCATAAATAGACTTGCATGAATTTGCTCTAAGAAAAAAAAATATCGAGAAGTATATAGGTCTCCTCTTCTGAATTTTCCATCATGCAGGACTTTAGGCCCTTTTTAAAAATTTCTTCCCTGTTTTGGTTTGAAAGACAGGTGTCTGTTAAGAAGGCAGGACCCTCTCTTGAAATGGAAAATGGAAACCCCCTCTCTAAATTATTTTAATTTTGAAATTAAGGAGCTCTTAGGTAAAGATATGGGAATAGGAATAACAGTTCTTTATTAGGAAAATTAAAATAAAAATACAGTAATACAAAACGCAAAACACTGTCAAAGTCAGAATACAACCTGACACCATGTTGGTCAGGTTTCAGTCTGATTAAATGGTGGCTACTGTCTTCCTGGAGTGACAGATGTTGTTCTGTTGAAGCAATGATCCTGGAGAAAGGTGTAGTTTTCCTCTGAAGGCCTAGTGGCGATGAAGATGGGCCTGGTCTTTCTCTGGGAATCTAGTGGGAAAAGGCTGCTCTGGTGTTCCAAATATCAGATTTTATCTAGGTAGGAAGTGCTTGGCTCCTCCACCTTGGGTGGGGTATCTCACAATGGGATGATGTAATTTTACTAGTCATGTACTGAGACTCAGGGGCTCATTAATAGAAAATATTTCCCTGGACAGAGGATGGGTCGTGGAAGAGATAAAGAAAACTGCCTTACTGGGTTTTAACAGCTGACCCATTAACAGATGATATCCCCTCTGGACTTGTGAGGAATGGGAAGAGATAAGGAAGAGATAAGGAGCACTGCTCTACCTGGTTTTAACCGATGGTGATAGAATACATATTTCTGGTTACATCTTGAATTGCAACCTAAGACATTCCGTTATGTCACCGAAACTGTGGGAAAAACACAAACCCTTCAATAACATTTTTAAAGTTAGAGAGTCACACCATTGCTTTATTATTTGGCCAGGATGTTGTTCTGGCTAGGATGTACCACAAAAATCATCTCATCCACATATAGCCCGGGTGTGCAGAATCAATCATTCTATGACACATGGTTTTTACTAGATTTTTCAGGTCTTTTATACAGTCAAAACTCTCAGAAATGAATTGGGTTGATGTTCATTGCTCCCAAGTGGCATAGTTCTTAGTATTGGTCTCCTACTGGATCCAGATTTCTTCACTTCTGATGTTAATTAGATCTTCATTCTTTGATTTTCTTATCAGTCGTTTCCGAAGGAGATTTCTCCAACTCTGCCAGAGGCAGAGTCTGGGGTAGATATTCATAGATGGCCCCTGATGTTCTGTTGATGTTTTGTTGACGTTCTGTTGATGGCCTTTTATCTTTCTTTGGGCTGCTCCCAGTCTGTTGGTGTCTTGAGTTCATCAGGCCTTACCTAGATAAATAATGCCCTGAAGAAAAGCTTCAGTTCTCCTCCCCACTGGGACAAAGGTGAACAAACTTGGCTAAAGTTATACAAAAATTTTAAACTGGTTTTCCAACACTTAGAGAAAAGCCATATTGTAAGATCCTTAGTGAAACAGAACAACTTCTGGATTGTTTACTTGAGTAACTACACGTAATTTTATTTTCCCTCTTTTGCACTAAAGCCATGTGTGGATAGAGGCACCTAGAGAGCTGCAAAATTACAGCTCGAGAATCCTTTCTCTCAAGCCTGAATCCTTCTTGCTTCCCAGGCTGATAAGCTGGTAATAGCTGCAGACAGAAAGGAAATTTCCCAAGGTGATAAATGGTCAAAAACAACTTAGAATCTGGTGAAAAACAGAGTGGAATTCATAATAAAGATTAACACCTGTTGTTTTTCCCATGGGATACATCCTGAGGTCTGGTCTCTTGGGTGTTTATCCCAATTAGCCAATGAGCTACTGTCCTGTTCTAGTCTCTTGTAACATGCTTTAAATACAAGCTCTCCACTCAATAAAACTGGCCTTTTTTCCCTAAAAGGGTCCATGTGTGTTGCTGCTCTTTTTTTCTCTCTCTAGGACAGCAACCACAGCCATGCTCCAGTTTTACTAAGGAATACACTGTATTATGTGTTGCACAAAACACACCTGTATTGTGTAACATATGCTCCATGTTGTTCCTTGCTTTTTCTGATATGGCAAGGTTCAGGTGTCCTCTTTGGGTCTCTAAGATCAGTTTCCCCATTCATTGAAAAGCCACTGTAAATACATTTCTAACAAATGTGCAATCTATCTGGTTTTAGGGAGTATCATCCAAAGAATATTGACTTACTTTTGGGAATGGACCATGTTAGAAATATGCCACTATGCCTTGCTGCACTGTCATGCTTACATGAGACAGATGAAAAATTATTATTTTTTAGGGAAATTGCACGGTAGAAACTGTTCAGTACCACACAGCCACTATGAATATTTCTGCTCTGCAAATCACCAACTGCAAATTACTCTAAATGACAGTGAAATAGTGAAGAAGTTAAAAATCTGGCATGATTTATGTAAATCTTTCAAGTGCTTATCATGTATTAAACACCACAAGATTTCTGTGTGATATCTTATTTGAGCTGCATGCTTTATTTCAGTTTCAATAAATAAGAATTTTTATTGCATAAGAATATAATATAGATTGCTGGAAACTTTTCACTTGTTAATTATTTTGTAGAGAAGTTGTCAGAGACTGAAATAGTTCATGCCTCAAACATTGATATAAGAGAGTTCTGCCCATTATAACAAAAACTGTATAAAGAAGCTATAACCAGAGAAGCCTCCCTGAAGATACCTGACTGGAACTTCGGACTGTAAATTAAGCCACCTAGATAATGCTATTGTTCAATTATCTGAGCTAGGGAAAAACAAACAAGGCTGAGGGAGAGGAATGCATCCACAAGAAAGCCAAACACAGCAGAGATTCTTCCCTGTCTGAGTTTGGGGTGGGGGAGACCGCAGCCTGCAGAGGTCAGGTTTACTCCCCCCCAAAATGAGGGGGGGGAGGAGGTTTCAGGTGTAACCTCTGGTCAAAGGCAGTGAACACCCATCCTTCCTTACACAAACTGGCCCAGCTGTGAGACCCCCAACCCCACAGAATGCTCACATGAGAGGCAGCTGAGGGGGTGTCATAATCCATCGAAGACCCCTAGAAGTACCCCCCAGTCATTCTTGAGGCCTTACACTAAAGGACTTCATGTGATGCCACAAACCCAGAGTCTGTTTTAGGACACAATTGCAAACCCTCTCCCTCTTCACCTCACTCCCTCCCCCTCAGCAGGAGGTACCTGGGCATTCCCACCTAGCCTGAACATATATTGGATTGTATGCTTTTTAGGGGCACCTTCACCACCAAGAAGACCAGCTGGAGAGGATCAACAGAGCATCGTTGGGATCCACGGAGTGGTGGTATTTTCTTTATGCTGTCTCTGTCACTGTCTTTTTGTTGCCACACCTATTTTCTATTTTTCTTTCTTTCTGTCTCTCTCTCCTTCTCTCTCTCTTTCTCTTTCTCATACGTACTATCAAATAAATCCTTTGTATTGTCACCGATGGTCTCACTTGCACCTTATTTTGGGCAGAGGCATTTCTGATAACTTTATTAACTGGATCATGAAAGAAATATATGAGATCTACAAAACAAGGAGTCTTATGTGCTTACATGTCTATGCACAACCTCTAAAAGAGTCAACTATAGGAATTGTGGAATTATTTCTGATTGCTCAATGTTCCTTGTAGTAAATTCCCCAGAGATGAGGCCTTGTGGTTCTGGTTCCTGAGAAGCTATTTGGAATGATACTGTCCTAAGGTGTGGGCTTGCACTTTTGGATTGAGAGGGCAACCTTGGTTATGTCTGTCGGTACAACAAAATAATAGAATAAAATAAGTTGGAAAGGACACTTTTCTCTGCATCCACCTGAATTAACTCAAAATACCTACTAAAACTGTTCCATTCACTTAATTTGACTTGGGCGGATTGGTATCACTGACTGCCTTTGATAAGAGCTAAAAGAGACTTGCGGGAAAACTACACTTCTTGGTAGGAATATGAGTTTTTACCCATTGCTTTTCCCCCTAAAGTTTGTCACCAAGCTCCTCAAGAGCAGTTAAAATGTAGAGGCATATGCAGTGCTACTGGGAAGATGCCATAGCAGCTGTCACTGCACCAGAGACTGTGTGATAAGAAGTTAATTATTGTTCATGGTACTCATCAGTTTGGATAAAATAAAAAAGGAATACAAATATTTTGTTTAAATGGACAGGTGTTTAAAAAAATTATTAGCTTTAAATCAGCTGTCTGTTCTTAATTGAATTTAGAGAAAGGCTTCCAGTAGTTTCACTATATGTGCACCTTGGTAAGAAAAGCCAAAAGAGCTTTTATTTATCAGCAAAGCCAAATATTCCATTCCCATGCTGAGCACTGTGAAGTCAGACTGTGAAAAATTCTTAAACATAGACACATTCAGAAGATCCTGCATATCTACAGGGAGTTTTCTTTACCTTCTACATGTCCATCCCTTTACCCTCCACCTCACCACACCCATCTTATAGCTCAAAGTCTATTGACTTTGTGCTTCTCTTGCTGTACACCTTCATTGATGTCTTTAGCCAAGTTTAAGTATTATTTATTATTTGAAATATATACTCCACACTGTATTTGTAGGATTTGGGGGTGGTATTAACAATCATGAACACTCTGCTTTGTTAGTCACTAAGAGATTTTAATATTATGCAGTTTAATAATCTTTGCACAATGGATTTTGACAAATATCAAACTGTAAAGCCTTTCTTCAGAAGCTGCCTATGTAATAGATTATTTACAGGTCACTGTTTCTTCTAGCTCTGTATTTTTCTGCTTCCCTCAACAATTCAGTAAAATCAATTTGTGAGAAACACCACTCACTTTTAAAATTTCCAAGGTTTATTAGACCTTAACAAATACAACAAAAGGACTGAATAAGGAAAAAGGGACAGCTTGCTGGGAGTGTATGATCAGCTGCCATGTGCTCGTCTACAAAATGGCTGCTCTGCCTTTTATACTCCTGGGGGTTGCGTTGAGCAACCCTGGCCCCTCCCACAGTCTGTCAGTCAACTCTTCCTCACCATCCACTGGTGGAGATCACTTTCTTTCAACTTGATTGGAGGTCAGGTGTTGTCATGCCGCACCCCTTAGCAACCAGCCTGCCCTATTCCCAACGGCACCGTGCAAGGGGCACAGGTACACGCCCTCCCTCCACATGTCCTGACTACCAAGGCTGGCCCTTGGCAACCATACGGGGGGTGAAGGGGACTGTGGGGAGAACAGAGGATGTCTAAACAACAAATCACAATAACATAACTATACATCGATAAAATGTCTCTTAACATACACGTAATATTAATCTCTTAATTGTGAGAGCCAACCATTACATTATCTATGTACAACAAATTCATTCAACTCTTCATGAAAACAGACAGAGTAGAAAATACTTCAAAACATAACTCCTGCCTTCTCCAGATACCTCTCTTTATACTGTGCATGGTTTCTATCGGTACATATTAATCAATACAGACTGTAAATCTAAATAGAGGTTACTCAAGATGTTGCACAAGCTTGCTGAAGTCTCCCTTATGCATGTGGTGTTTTAAAAACACACAAGAGACTACGATTAATCTTTCTGTCAACAATCTCTCTGTTTTTAATGGGGAAACCCTTTTTTTCCATGTATAACTAAGAAGTTGTGCATGTGTTGTTATCAGTGGTTGAAAATCTGATCCAATGTTAAGTGAATGGAAAGTGATGGAAGCTTCTCTCCAGTGATCAGTTGATCATATGATTATATGGGATTGTGGGAGGTATTTAAAATATTATATGGTTAAAACTATGTTTTCAGATTATATTTTCCACTGCAGTCCTGATATGTGAGTGGGAAATGCTGCAATGATTTCTACATGTGTGAAAGTAAAAGAGAAATGTTGGGGAATATGCATAAATCTGACATGGAAATGAGTACTTGACCACTTCCATAATTTAGTGTAAGTCTCACAGGCTTTTTGGATTTACTAGTAAGGTGATTTCATCATCCCGGTGTTCATGAATCTCAACGATTCACTGAGAATTGTTTAATGTGCCATCTCATGAAAATGGAGCAGGATTCAATTAGTCCTGCATTACATCTGTGGAGGCAGCATATGCACTGGCAATGCCTCACTTTATGGCCTAAGATCAGAATTAAATCAGAGTGGAAGACTTTTTTTGTTAGATAATTAAGTGGCTGTCACAATTTCAGCAACATGAGATTCTGTAAACTGTATTGCAAAGGCCAGTGATGCTTCAGCCAAAAGAAGAAAAGTCAGTTTAAATCAAGTTTTGTATTTTCTGACCCCACAGGAAATAGGCATATAGCTAATGTGAAATCCTTATTACCTTTGTTTGCTTAATTATAATTTTAGGAAAATGGATACTTATTTATGTTAATCCACATAATTTGAACTGTTTTTTTTAAAAAAACATTGCATAAAAATGAAATCTAATTATGGGACAAAGAGAGAGAAAACGTTTCTGCAAAGATAGTAGGGTTGTTGGGTTTGGGTTTTTTTTTTAATAATTGAGAAATAAGATAATTGTACTTGCAGTTGACTAAGTGCAAATGTTTCAGATCTGTAAAATGCTCCTTTGAATTGCAGTGCAGATAGATGGACTCTTCAATTTCATTAATATTCTGGGTGTTTGTGATGTGCCAGCTAAATGCAGCCATCCTATGGGAGCCTGTTGTAGCCATAGCAACTGGGCTGCAGTTACAAAGAGCTGTGCAGGTCTGACATCTCTGAAGCACAAGGTGCTCGCTCATTAATCAATGCACTGCTTAACAGCCACGGGAGAGATCATTCAGTGAAATTCAGCTAAGGAAACGGGGATGATTTGCAGTCAGTTTTATCTGGCTGGCGAATTTGGTAGTTTTGAGAGGTCAAGTCTTGCTTCCTGTGGTGCCTCCCAAGCTGCCAGCATTGGTGCCTGTCCTTCTGGGCAGCTCCAGCTCTGGGTGGGATCATCAGAAGTGCTGCAGAGTTGTGAGAGCCCTGTCAATGAGAGGCACAGTGCTGCAGCAGTGGGTGTGACACTCTCTCAGGCCTCTCATGATTGACTGAAATCTCTGCAAATCTCTACAGGTCATCCGAATGTGATCTCGGCGAGGCTCAAAGTACAGAGAGTGCAAAGACACTGTGCTGACAAGAGAGTCATAATATTGAATAACATTTGAGTACCTAATTCCTTTGAATTTGTCTGGAAGTCCCAGCTGAAATGCAGTTCATTTTCTCATTGATTATGTTGAAGTCCAAAATTCAATCAAAAGTAACGCACTGTAATTAACTATATAGGAATTTTCACTCTCAATTGGATCTCAACATCAGTGTTTATGAAGAGAGAAAAGTGAAATGGCATCATGAAAACACAAAATGGCCTGCCAAAGAATGATGGATGAAGAATTAGAATCATCACAAAAAATCTTCATCTCTTAGTAAAAAATAGCATCTTATATCAATGAAAGTAAGTATGTATCATAAGTCTATACTGATGCAAAGACAAAGCCATAAAAATAATTTGTATTTCATGGAATGATGTGAACAAAATACTCTGGAAGCCGAAAAAATATCTCAAGTAATAACGAAAAATGTGCTAAATAAAGGTAGTATGATTAAAAAAAGAATAACTAATGCCAAAGTCAGCTATGACAAATGCACAGCTGGTTAAAAATTAAAGGAAAATATGCAAAAAGAATTTCATCCGAACATATTTTTTTTGCTGTGAAAACTATGTATTCTGAAAAATGTGATCAAGAACATCGACAGTTAGAATGTTTTGTTTTTCCAGGCCAAATGTCCTTTTTGAAAAATCCAAATAACTTAAATGTATCTAGAGATAGATAAAATTGTTTGCATATATATATATATATATATATATGAATGAATGCATGTATGTATGTAGTTGTGGCCCTGCATCTGTTAGAGGCTTACCCTTTAAATATAGTAGAGTTGTTGTCAATTATCTTGAACCCCATTAGGCAGAAACTGTAGTCTGCAGAAAGAATTGAAAAATTAACTGCAGAGTAGAAAACACATTTGCTATCAACACATTTTCTATCCCCTTCGTGTATATTAAACAATGTATTTTCCTTAAATATTTGCAAGACATTTAAATAAGAGGATTAATTTAATTCTGAAGAATTTGGCCTTCCCCATAAAAGAATTTGTACCACCCTTCTTAAGGTTCTGCTCAAGAAAAATTAATCCAATTTATATCACAGAAGTGTCATTAAAACAAGCATACAAATCTGAGAACTTCCTCCTTTTTGTTGGCATAATACGACTGGCTGAAGTTTGGGGAGATTTGTGTAAGTTCCAAGAGTTATGTCAAAAATTTTTTTATTGAGTAAGAGATTTAGTCTCCCCTGGACCAGGTCAAAATGATTCACAGCAAGAGTGGCTTTGCAGCCCAGTGTCTCCTTGCAAACTGTAAGGCTGCATTTATATCTGATTTAATCTTCTGGTGTACTCCACCTTCTGTAATTCTCACATGGCTTAAAGCTGACTTAATAAAGACTGTGAAAGTCTTATACCAGATTTCATTGGAAGCAGTGTCATTTTACTAATTCCAAACATTACTTGGCATAATAAATTATGTTGGCATTTAAAAAGTATCTCTATTTTCACTAAAATGAGTTTTCTAATAAATCACCCTACTTTTTTTTTTTAGTATGGTGTGCTGAGAAAACTGAAGTGCCATTGTTAACAGCTGTTAAGTGGTTTATTTCATTAGAATATAAGATCTGCATAGTTGTACTGAAACCACAGTGAAATGAAGATCAATTAAGTTGAAATCACATTAGATAAAGTAGACAATATTATAAATAGCTTGGTTTTGATTTTATTTCTGAAGGCAAATGCATTCTGTTGTTTTCAGTATGGTTATTTCAGTGCCTGAGACAGATATTGTGTAGGCACAGAAAGCTACATTTGCTGTTCCAATGTCAGCATAATTATCCTTCGAGAAGACATTGTAGTTATTTTAAAATAATTTCCATATATCTGCAGGAATCTGCAGAACTTCCCCTGTCCTTCAGATTTGTAAGAATAACCTTCTTTAAAAGTAAATTTTCTTTCTTATCTTTCTTTGGATTAGTCTATTTTTCTTTTTGGTAGAAAAAATATGCTTTTCTAATGCAATTGTTAATGAATGAGCAGCTTTTAAGTAAGTTCTGTTTTGCAGCTTTGGATGTTTTCATATGTAGTAGATTTCTGAGACTTTTAGAACACAATTCTTCCAAATCAACGAGAAGCAGAATTCCAGGTCTGAAACTGAGTCTAGTCAATACTGTACTGAATCTTAACAGGCATTTAAAAACACTAGCAATAATGTTTGTTTGGATGGCTGGTGTGAGACAAGGTAATCTGTAAAAACCACTTCTTCAGGATGTGGAGGCCCAAGGCATCCATAAAAATGATCTGGAGGCCTTGAGCCAGAAAATCTTCGAATATAAGCCTAAGTCTACCTCAGTGACTTTAATTGCATTCTCTGAGCTCGAGTAAAGCAAATCCTTTGCATTTATCCCAAGAAAATTTTACAGCACTTAGTTTTATACAATGATTGATCAGTAAATGCTTTACCTCTTGTGCTCTACCTCTTCATTGGTGTAAGCAACAATACAACTCTTCCTTCATCCTTCATCCCCATCTCCATATAAGACAATCAGTTAAACAAACTTGTGCAGTGCAAGGTTTCATCTGTCTAATTTACACATTAAGGTGACTGCTGAGGATGGCAGCTAAATGAGGGCAGACACTGTTGCTAGTGTTGTCAGCAGCCAGACAATTTGGAAATAAATCTGAGTTATCAGTAGTGCTATATCCCAACTATCACTCACCAAATCAGTGCTTGGTTAGGGTACATATTAATCACATTTTTCCCACAAGATATGTCCTGGCATGCTCATTTTCAGTTCTCGTCACAATCAGCATGTATCTCTCATAGTGCCTGTCTTCAAGCTAAAAATTAAGCATGTTTATTACAAATATTCCATGCAATATTATGTAATTTTTATTAGCAAAATTTTACTCTCTGCACATAAATAAGAAAATGTAAAAAAAACTCTCAAGTGCAGAAATGTCTAGCTATTATAAATTCTTACATTAAACATGAAAAGTAAAAATACATAAATAACCAAAGTGTAGTTCTATCCTGTGTTTTAAGACTATTACTCCTGTTATTTCATTACCATAGCTATCAGGTTAAATTAGCAGAATATTGCCTTTGCTGTTTGGAAGTCCCATAAGTCTTAGATTACCTTTAGAGATGAGGGTCATATTCCCTTAACTTCCAGTGGAAGTTATTTAAACAGCTACAGAATAATGCTTTGACTTCTCAAATAGTTTCTTCTTTCTGGTTTTGCTTGCTGATTATGCTTGGTGTTGCATTATTTTTTTCCTGAGGAGTTGTAATCTAAACTGAATTCTGACATTCTTTCACTAGCACAGACATGTTTAGAACTGTTGCCTAATGAAATCTAGGACAAAATATGAACAAAATTAATTATCCACTAATGTGAACTATTTGCAATTAATTCAAATTACTTCTTTCATCCATTCTCAGACCTTCTAAAGAACAAATACTAATTTTTCTAGACATCAGGTGTCTAGTGCAAAAAGGCTTTCTAATTAATCAGTCCTTTCTTTAATGTTTACATCTGAGATAATGAAAGAATAGTGTCATAAAGAATATCCAGGAAGATGAAGAGTTTTTCTAAAGCAGTATTTTAGCTGACAGTAACGTAAATTGAATAGTTTTCTGCACACATTTGCTTGAAATGATGCCCTTTTATGTAAAGGACTTCACAGCCGTGAGATGTTAAAATGCTGATCAGAGCTGTGTCATTACAGCAAATAAAGCCTTTCTCTTTGTGTTAATGCTGTAGGATATATTCAAATTCTTTTATTTACAGCTTCAAATACTGTTGGAGTAGCATTTTCATTGGAAACACAATACTATTTACCTGGGCCAGAAAACACCACAAGGAATTTCAGTGTCTGATGCTATCCCCTGTGGAAGGTCAGCAAGCACAGGCTGGCCCTTCCAGTCTGGTTTGGCTTCTGTGCCTCTCCATAGGTGCTCTGTGTACAGGGATAGAAGATGACTGAGCAGAGGCAAACTGGAATTATGACATTTTACTATATTTCCACAATGAAGATGTACACAGGCATAAGGCCAGAGCCTGGAGAACATTCACACTGTCACAGTGCTGCTGTAGCACATCATAACTGCCCCAGTGGCTGTTGCCACTGACTGTGTCCTGTTGACAGGGCATAGCATAGTCTATGTCACTGATCAGGCAAAGCAGTGAATTGTGTCAGTAAAAATGCTTTTTGAGGTAAAAAAATATAACTAAGGAAGAACAAAATGTTTAAGAACCCAGAAGCTTCAGCTCTTTCAGCAATATTTCAATAATATCACGAGCTTCTTGGTGCCCAGAGATGTGAAGGGTAATAAAAAAGTACTTCTGCTTAAGGGAAGTTTATTTTTAGAAGAATAATCTAAAAAATCCTAATCAACTCTTGTGACTGAAGCTAATGAAACCACAAAAACTAATCACTGCCTAGGGAGGCAAAATTATGCTGTGTGAAATCAAATAGGGTGTTTCTAATTGTCTTTGTGTTGCATGCCTGCATAAATTACATATTTTCTATATTATATGACTTACCATTATCAAATTTTAGATAAAAACACAAGGCATATAATTTTAAATTCTGATCGCATATATGGTGAAAAGAGATAGCCAATTAATAAAGATGCTACTTTGAGTTATATGTATTGTAAAACAGCATTCTTTCTGCGGGCTGCAGCTATTGACAGCATATATAGATGACAGTATATTTGTAAGATTAATCAGGAAGGAGTTACTTTGAAAATTACCTCAAGTTTCTACAATTGTTTTCATCACAATATGAAATATGAAAAAAAAAATCATCCTCTAATATATATACAATGTTTATAGTTTTACAGAAGGGAATTTTACTTTGTTTAATATTTTCAAGGAAAATAGTCCTATGTCTTAGTTGTATCTAAAAGTTTATCTCAGGACTGATTGAACTGCAGAACATTTTTGCAAGACTCCCATTAATTTTCTGACTTAGACTGCCAAACAGAGAACCTCAAGATAAAATTACGATTGTTTTCATATTTGAATCTGTCTAAATTCTCCTTTAAAAAATCAGTTTTAAAGAATTAGTGAAGTTTTCTCTGTATTCAGTTAATGATTTTCTCGTGTAGAATTACTATAGTAAAATTCTATACTATAGGATTTTTGGTGGATTGACATTTGGTGTTCCCATGTTACCACTGATCTGGCACTGCCACAAGTTGTTCACTCCATCATTCCTTACTAAACCCCCTGCCCTGGCAGCAATTACATTTTAGTGGTTTCATTAGCATAAGTCACTTTATGTGCTGGATTTGCTTTTCCTCATCGCTCTGGAATAATCCCATTCTCTTCCCTCTATCAGCCTCCATATGCTCTCCCTCAACAAGCCTGTTCATGGCATCCTCTTTGCAGCAGGTAGGAGGAGCAGCCTGTTCTGGGAATTGCAGTGTTTGGGCTCAGGAGTTCATCTGCAGGATCCAGCCTGGCCGTTTCTGCAGAACTGCAAGGCCTGGCCTGCACACAGCAGATATTACATAACTTGCAATGCTGTCATTCCCAGAGAACTTAAAATAATGGAAGTCTCTAAGCTGTTTCCATTCAAAGCCATGTGCTCTTTGTTAAAGGGTGGAATGTCATTGCTAGGTATGCTCAGAATATGGTGATCAGGGAAAAATTTTACATCACATTAATAATGGAGGAGGCTTGTTTGAAGTAATGAGGGGTTTGGGGTTAGTTTTTAAAATTTTTTTTATCTGCTTTGTTGCCTTGAGAACACAAAGTGAAATGATGATATTTGGAAGTTTGGATTGAAATCATATTACTTGGGAAAAGACTGCATCAAACCTCAAAGGAGCTTATGCCTTTAAAAGCATTGCTGAACTTTGCAGTTCGGCAAAATGTGCTTACTCACACACTTCAGTTAAAAAAGACAGCTAAAAATAGTTAATACAATCAGAATATGCATAAAATAACTTTAAGGTGTCAAGCTGTCATCTCTGTTGGATGAGACTCCTAATTTTGCACAGTAACATAGGTAAGCAGTTTTTGAATTTGGGGATTTGTCCCACCTATGCATAGCTATATCAAAAGTTAGTGTGTTAAGTCCAAGAAAACTGGACAAACTCTGCACATATCAACTGAGATGTTTGCCCCATCCCAAGAGATTCAAATGAATGCAGGAAGCTGCATGAAGTTAAGTAGGAAAGAATAAGCCTAAATAGTTTTAACTATGGAAAAATTTATTCACTACGAGAATGTGCACAAAATTAATATCAGTTTATTGTCATTTAGATGCAGAAATTTCCTGTAGGTAAATAAATGAGAGAACACTTGAGATTCCCATTGCAATGGTAATTCAGGAGTTGGAGCATCTGTGTCAAATGAGATGATCAGCATTCAAGTCAGGGGCCAAAGTGCTTGTTAAAAATTTTCTTGTTTATGTAGGAGCAAAAAGTCTATACCAGAACACCTTTATTTTGTGTGAGTACCTTATCTGTTAAATTAATGACTCTTCTGGATGGCAGAATCTTGGAAAAAGAAATCAGGGAAACCCTCAAGGAAGAATAAATTACGGCTGTGTACCTCCAGACAAATGTTTGTATAATTGTTTATAAAATCCTCCAGTGATAACTATGCCATGGCTACCACAGGCAATTAATTTTACTGTTTCTTTCTTAGTACCAGATATTTTTCTCAGTCTCTAAACTGGTGTGTTAGTGAAGTTTAAGCCCTTTGGTCTTTCACTTATCTACTGTAACTATCAAATTGAAGCATTCCCTGCTCTTTTGTTCTTTCTTTTGTTATGCTTCCTAAATCGCTGATTATCTACCTCAGTTTGTCCATGTCTTTGCTAAAGCACAGTTGATAGCTTCATTTGTTTCACAGAGACAATACTTGCTGAAGCCTTGCCCAAGGTGACTAGAGAACTGTTGTGACAAGGATTTTTCTCGTTATTTATTGGGTGTATGTATGTTTGCATACATATACACTGTGGTTTGTATGTTTTTATGTTATATATGTTCGCATTTGTTAATATGTTTAAATGGGCACAAATATTTATAACATTAATTTCGTTATATGTTTGTAATGGTGTGACATTCTTGCCTTGTGCTTCACTTAGGAAGGAATTTAAGTCTGTTTTTAATCTTTACCAATTTAGTGTCAGATTTTTTTTTCAGTTTGTCAAGACCACTGTAAATTCTAGACCTCTCCCCCAATGTGTATGGGGCATTTCTTATTTTGGTGGGAGGTACATATTTGATAAATGTACTCTCTCTTCCTTTCTTTAGATTAATAATGAAAATGTTGAATAGAACATACCTATGAATCAGTCTCTGTAACTTTGGTGAGTAACTTTTACCATTTCATAGTAAACCACTATTAATAATTCCATAAGCCCGGTTATCCCATTTCTGTACCTATTCTTCATTACTTTTCTGATTATTGTACTCCCCTGGTTTACCTAATAGAATATGTTGTGCCAAAAGCTCTAAAAAAATTGAAATACACAATATTTCTTCCTCACTGAAATGACCTGTTGCCCTGTCAGAGAAGAAAATTTAAAAATTAGTTTGACATGATATGTCCTGGACCAAGACATGCCAGCTCTTGGGCACAACCATGTTTTTCAGATTCCTTGCTATTTGTGACCAGTTTGGGGGTGAAGGGAAATTTAATAATTCATATGTTTCCAAACCTGTGGTTTATGGTTCCTATATTCCCTTTAATGACAGATACTGCAAATTACATTTTTGGCTTTGCAGCTCCTCACAGATACCTCATGAGTTTTAATATATCTGATTTGTTGCAGCTAGTTCAGTGAGTTCATCCATCAGTATGAGTAGCTTGTTTTAGTCTGTTTTTCTTTTTTCCAGACTCTTTTCTCTGGTGTTAATTGTTCTACCCACCTGCTTGCAGTTAACGTTTTAAAGCAAGAGTACCATTCAGCATGTGAGCTGTCCTGGCATTCTGATAGCCTTCCTTTTATAGTCAGTACTAGACTGCGACATAGTTCTCTTGCTCCTAACATCTGCAATGATTCCTTCTTGTCTTTGGATTCTTTGCTAGCTTCTTTCGAACTTATGCTTTGACATTTCTAATTTTCTTGTATACTCCTCCTATATTTTTAGTATAATTTATTGCCACTTTCTCTGTGCCTCCTGCTTTGGCTTGACCCTGGTGGCGAGCTTCTGATTTAGTTATTTTCAACTTCTATATTGGGATAGGTGATTTTTTTGGAAGTGTCACTCTTCTTAATTTTTTTTCCAGTCATTGCTTGCTTTCCCAAAGGATTTGCTGAATCTATTAAACTTTCTTTTCTTAAGGTCTATATGTTCCTATTCTGCTATCCAGCCCCCTTTCTTTCCCAAGTTTCATTAGCTCTTACCATATTGTGGCCACTTTCATCCAAAATGTGTTTCTCTTCTTTTCTTGTTGATTAAGTATACAACAGTCTTTGCACAGATTTTTTTCTCCCTGCTGGATGTACATGTGCATCTCTAAAACTTATCAGCACCATAATTTACAGATTAATCTATGTTGTACTGTATTTATTCTTTTAAGAATTTAAAGGTTTTAAAGGTTTTCTGGCTAATGTAAATTAATACCATGGTAGCTGTGGTATTTGTTCACAAAAGTTCTTGCCACTGCATTTTCATGATTTAGTCATCTGCAATGGGCACTAGCATGTTTCCAGACTTTCAGCAAGGATAATTTCCCAAATTTGGATCTCAAGTGTCATGCATGAACATAGTGGCCTTTTCTGTTGTAGTAGCATGTTTAATTTACTAAGGTTCTGTACTGCTAGTCATTAAATGCTCATTTTTAGGTATTCCTCTTCAGCTTCTCTTATTTCTTCCCCACACTTCTTGCATTAATGTATGGGTTTCCCAAGCATTGGGTAGGTTGAGCCATCATTTGACTCATTTCCTTCGTACAGCATGTCCAAGCTGTTGGATTTTATGCTTATAAATATTTTTCTCTTCATTATCACAATCTATAACTGGTAACCAAATATGATTTGAGAAAACTTGCGATTCAAGTCTCTGTAAGAAGTCACCGATCACAATGTAAAAAATATTGTCATAAATCTTCTAATTCCTGACTTGACTTCTGACCCTAGCAAAGGACAGTGTTCAGAAGCATGTTCAGTATTTATTGAAACAAAAAAGAGGCAGAGATTGTTCATGCATAACAGTATTACATGATGTGAGACTACACTGTGTACTAACTGAATTTAGATGGTAGTGGTGGGAGGGAAGAGGAAGTTTTAGTCATGGTTTTTAGACTGCTGCATTAAGTTTGTTCCTACCTCCTTGGTCTTTAGGAACAGCACTGCTTTTAGTGCTGTTTTTAGTTACATTATGTTATCATTCAAAGCGAAGTAGACATTTTCCAAAGAAAAGGAAAAACATCCCAAGACTTACACAGTGCTCAATTTATCTTTGCAGATACACGCATGAATTTTTTGTGTAATTTTCATTTACTGTATGTGCAAGCTTATTTAATCATCAGTTATACTGCATGTTGTCATAAACAGGCCTCTATTAATATGTTTTTTATCTTGCAAATATGTGCATTTCTGTTCCAGTCCAGAAAAAGTAGTCATCTAAGCACTTCTGCAGTGAACATTCAAAATAGTTACTTAGCGCATGGCAGTGTGACAAATGCAGTATTGCTTGACTTTAACAAAGACATTAAGCATCTTAGAAAATATAGGGTATGAACAGCAAGGCAAATTCTGTAATTGTGAAGATACAACATAAACCTCAGCTCTACTGTGTCCCGAAATATTTATGCTCCAAGGAAATATGAGAGCCAAAAGCCTGGCTGGTGTTACAAAGATGAGAAAAACACTAAGGATGATGGAATCAAAGAGGGCTGAGTTTGGCAGGGACCCCTGGATATTATCTTGTTGAAATCCCTGCTCAAAGCAGAATCAATTAAGCAGGTTGCCCATGACTGTATTCAGTTGGGTTGGGAGCATCACCAGTGGCAGAGAAGCCACAGCCTCTGTGGGCAGCTTGTTCTCTGCTTGTTTGTGGTATCTGATCAGTTTTACAGTAAGACACTTCCTTATGTTTAAGTAGATTTTTTTGCATTTCCATTTGTGTGCTTTTTGTGTTGTCCTATCGTTGGATACTGATATAAGTAACAAATTTTTAATAATGAAGATGTCAAAACACTGGAACAGGATGACCGGATAGGTGGTGAATGCCCCATCCCTGGAAACAATGAAGGTCGGGTTGGATGGGGCTCTGAGCAATCTGATCTGATTAAGAACCCCTCTTTGCAGGGGAGTGGGACTAGTTGACCTTCAGAGGTCCTTTCCACCCAAATTATTCTATGATTCCTGTTGTAAATTCCATTAGCTGCTTCTCAGTAGATAGATATAAATTCTGCATTGTTTCTTGTGCTGATCATATTTAGACAGCATGGAATGTAATATGTCCAACATGACACCATGATCCTGATTATGATTCTGCTGGGTATTAATTGGCAGCATATCTGCTTTATAGCCATTTAATTCTCATTCAGGAGAGACTGTGATGTTCTGTGGAAATTTCAGCGCACAGCTTTTGTCTTGGTATGTACTCATACCAAACTCAGCAGGCAGTGTTAGAGTCATGGAGTTCCACTCATGGAGCACAGAGAGGCCCTTGTCAAAAATTCTTTCCAAGTAACAGCTGCTGTGACTGGTATAGGTGAAAAAAGAGAGAAAAGGGGAAAGGGTGTTCTGAAAGGGAGTGCTCTTTGTCATAAACTTAAATTGAGAAATTAATTTCTTTTCTTGGGAAATTAAAACCAGAGAAATACAGGCAAACAAGTTGATACAGTTTGTAGATTACAAACCATCTTTCCTTCTATCAGGTTTAAGCACTGAACACATCAAATAGTACTGACAAAATTGAGTTAGAGAGTGTGCACACAGTATTTACCTAGCATGATGATTGCGTTTCAGCTTAAATGGGATATTAAGCTAACAGACATAATTTTCTCATTTATTCACATGTGCATGAAGAAAAAGAAATATAGAATTAAATCTGAAGGAAAGCTCATGGGCTCCTGTCTTGAGCCTTCGACTTCATTGAGAGTACTGGCCTGTCTGAATTCCTTGACTGCTTATGGTCCTGGCTTATTCTGACTATTAACGCAAGAGAAATCTCTGTGGCTTTCCATGATAAAGCAAGAAATAGAAGCTTTGGCAACTCAGACTTATTAGGATTGTGTTTGTTTTTTGTTTTAGAAAAGCAATATTTTCATTTGCATTAGATTTTTGACAGCTGCTTTAACAGCAACCCTTTGCCATGTATTTTAAGTAAAATGAATGCTTGAAACCATAGCTGTAAAGCATGAAGGTTTTATAATTTTTAAGTACATATAGCAGACAAAATTGTCATCTAACAATTAAGTTGTACAAATTATTAGTTTTTATTAAAAAATTAACTGCTTGCTCTCTAATTAACTCTGTAATCAAGATTGTTCCAGTATACCATTATATCTCTTTAAGATTTCAAATCTTAACTGGATTTCAATTTCCATAGTATTAAAATAATTTTTTTTCTCTGGAATGTATAATTAATAAATATGCAGGTTATTATCATGATTGTTTTCCATTAGCTAACTATACAAAAAGAGTATGCCAAGGTATATGAAAAGCTGATTTAATTATATTTTTAAATCTGCGGATCTGTCTCTAGTGTTCGCTGAAAACCAGACCCTGTATCATGCTTTAGTCCTGTTGGTGTGCATGAGCTGCTGTGGAACTTTGAAGAGATTTACCCCTTGGCCAAGACATTATGAAGTTCTCCACTGGGAATTCTTTAGAAGAGAAATCTTGTATGAATCTTGGCAGAGGGTTTTCTCCATGGAGCTTGGTGGACTTTGTCCCCTAAACCCTAATGAATGTCAAGGGAATACAGTGGATGCATAATTCCATACGTGTTTTTGGAAACTTTCTCAAATAAACTCCTAATAAAATAATAAAAAACCTGTGGTGAATCCACAGATTCATGTTCACATTGATTCTTTACCATTTCCAAATTTCACACTGCTGGCCAATGGCCTACAAAAATCCATATGTATGTGTGTGTGTGTGTATATATATATGTATATGTATATGTATATGTATATGTATATGTATATGTATATGTGTATGTGTATGTATATGTATATGTATATGTATATGTATATGTATATGTATATGTGTGTATATCTATCTATATCTATATCTATATCTATATCTATATCTATATCTATATCTATATCTGTGTATATCTATCTATATCTATATCTATATCTATATCTATATCTATATCTATATCTATATGTATATCTATATCTATATCATCTATATCTATATCTATATCTATATCTATCTATATCAATATATAGATGTACACACGAGCCCTGGCTGGATAGTTAACTCCTATATCACTGCGCACAGTCACCAGAGAGGGTTTGGTAGAAACTCCTTCGTAGATGGACCATTTGTAAATTGCAGTCAGAATTCATCAGACATGTACTGACAGACACTCCAAAGCCCACATAAATTAATCAATGTGTTTTCAAAAAAGTGTTTTGGGACAGCTTTAAGGAATTTTGAATTGTTGATTCCTCCAAAAGCCTAAATTAAAAAAAATAAGTGCTCATAAATGTAAAAGTGTTGGTTACATATTTGGCCTGACATAAACACACCATCCAATGTGAACAGACAAAACACACCACAGCAGGAGGCATCCTGGTGACTATCCATATCGTTTATATGCCACTTATGAAAGTGCATATGAGTAATTATTATGAATAGAACTAATCTCTCAAAAACACCTATCTCTTGCAATTTAAGTGGCCAAGCAAACAAAAACCGAATTGGGTGCCTGTTAAGTGTATATCACAGAACAGAAGGAACCCTGAATTATGAACAGAAACTATAACTGGATATCCAAATTTTAAATGCTGACATTTATGACAATTTCTTGAATATCCAGTGTTGTGGATATTGAAATAAAATTCATATAAAATGCAAATTTTATTTTACATCTACTCAATTACATTACAGCTCATTTCATACCATCTACAGGCAAAATTGATCACAACTCCCTGTATATACATACGTGTATTTCCTCTGCTTTCATGGATAATTAAATTTATTTAATGGAAGTAAACAGAATCTGGCTCTTGGAAGCAGGAGAAACAATATAGAGCATTATTGTTCAAACACATAGTGTTATACTGTTTTCCCTGTTTGTTTTTGTGTTTGTTTTTTTGTTTTGTTTTGTTTTTTCGGGGTTTTTTTTGTTTTGGTTTGGTTTTGGTTTTTGTTTGTTTTTTTTTTTTGCCTGAATAACTTGTCCTGATGCCAATGTCAGCTGTTTACCAAGGGGTAGCATAAATCTGATATTCTGAAGGCTGGCTTCTACAGGGCAGGAAAGCAGTGACATGAAATCTCTGTGTATTTCAAGTATCAATTACTTAATATCTGTTGAGAGAAGACCCTCAAAAATATCTCAGGTATTTTCTTTGGAAAGCTCAGTCTCAAAGGAGTGATAGACTCCCAGTAAGAGATTCTTCATTAAGCTGCATATAAAAAGACTGCATAGCAGTAGTTGCAAAGTTGAATATTTGGCCTAGGTGAAGAAAAAATGGTGTGTAAAGATATGTGCAGCAACACTTCACTGTGACACCAGTGGTACAGCTGTATATTGTAGAAAGAAACATGTATGAAGTGTGATTTGGAATGAACTTTGGGCTTTGGAAAGGGAATAACCCCTGCACAGTTCTCACTGTCTGGGGCAAACCTGTGAGGAAAAGCAGACAACTAAAGACTGCTTGGTTCATTTGTAACTTCCGTTTAAGGCATTCTGCTCTGGCATTTTATGGTATTAAGGCAGAAATAGGACCCTCATTCTTATTACATGGAACCCAATCCATGGCAAAAATTCTGACACTCAGTTTTGCAGAGCTTTCCAGAGTGCCTGAGACATGTTGAAGAAATTGCTGTGGATGAACCAGTTATAGGAACCTGTGCCCCAACCTCGTAGACTGGGCTGTGAGTCAGCTCAGGACTTATCTCAGTGTTGAATTTTGTTATCTGTTGTGCTGTCTTTACACTTTGTACTCCACTCCTCTATTTTATTGCACAGGTTGCCTAATAAAAGGATGTAGTGCTTCCCACAGTGAGAAATTTTCAAGTTATTTCTGTAGGTTACTAAATTGAGTTTTTTTATGTAACTGCCAGTGACTCTTTTCAGTGAGGTTAAAATAGAAGTTTCTCTTTCAACCAGATTTTTTTTTGCTTAAGCTTTGTACATAGTCCGATGTTGATATACCACAGTGTAGACTAGTTGCAGAAGAATTATCATTCTTCTTGTTCCTTGCTTCCAGGGTTTGTAAACCAGCGTCGGTAGAAAACTAACTAACTAACTAAACAAACAGATCTATAGTTATATATGTCTCTATCTCAAAATACTTTGACAGCAGTGGTTGCTACATTATGCTTTGGTTTCTCCCACCAGAGCTACACTTTGATGGTCTGTTGATCTGTACTTCCTGTAATAAGGATTTCCTCTGTGTGACCACTCTGTTTCAGTAGTGACAAACATAACCAGAAATAAACTCCATATGGATGTTTTCTATTTTTCTTGGAAGCTCAGCTTGAAACCACTAATACTTGAAGAAAGATTGTATTGGCGGTACCACATTAATTTGTTCATGAATCACGTAGCCCCAGAACCAAAATGAAAATGTTATATAATTAGGATTCTTCTTGAAAGAATGTTCTCTTTTGTTGCGTCGTGTTATTTTGCTTCTGTTTTCCATTTGTTAAATGGTTTCTTCCTGTGTTAAAACCCCCTATTGATTATAGTAGTGGTTGCCCTAATCCCCGCCCTGACCCTATCAGTCAGCCCCAATCCCCTCCCATTCCTCTAGAATGTTCCCCATCCATCACCCTTATCCACTCCCCTACAATTGTCAATCCCCGCTGGCCCCTCCCAAACTTCCAGTGTGTTCTGTGTCAGTTATCCCCTCCTCGGTTACTCATTTGATGTCTCTGTGTATTCCCCGCCTATGTTTTCCCCATAGGTTAATTATGTATTCAGTCCCGCCTTGTGTTCCGCCCCTAAGCTGTTGCGATTGGTTGCTGTAATGTACCCTCCCCTGGGGGAGGTCCCGTATTTAAGTTGCTGCAAGTCCTTTCTCTGTGCCTTTTGTGGTATCCTCCCCTCCCCTTCCCTCTGGTTGTCTCCTGTTCCCCCCGTCCCTCCAATAAACCTATCCTGGACCCACAAAAGGACTCCCCCTGATCCTTTATTCTTCCCCGGACGCGCTGTTAGCCAAGAGGGCTCTCAGCCCTAGCTGCACTCCTGGTTCTCTGCCATCCGGGAGGCGGCCCACTCTCGGCGCCGGTCTCGCCTGGAGAGCTAGCTGGGCGAGCCGAGCTTGGGTGGAAAAGGCAAGCCGCGTCACTCTTTTGCCAATATTCATATATCAGACAAAAAATATTAAGAACTACTTGAAAATTTAAAATTATGCAAAATGACTCTTTATTCTTTCTCACTTTAAAGTCTAAATTGCATTTTAAATAAGCCCATTCTCATTTAGGAATTAGGGACTAGACCTTTCATTAAAAAATGGGAGAATCAATTTTCAATCAGCTCCAGTAAATTCATATTGGGGTGTAATTAAAAAGCAAAATTAGTGAAGACTTCAAAATTCATTAACATTCAGTGAAAACATTCAAAATAATCACAAGCAAAATTGCTCTTTCATTTGTTTGTGGAGTTGTGTAAAACTGCATTTTGGAGAAACACTTTGCTGGCTAATATGGGAGAAGATCACAGATCTTTGCATGCCCTCTTACTGCAGTGTTGATGAATCAGTGTTAGCACTAATTACTATGCTTGAACACTTTTAATCCATGAGAGTAAAAATTTTATATAAATAATATTTTGCATAAAACCAAATTGTTTTTATTCTTGGTGGACTTTGTGTTTGGGTCATTGTCCTGGTGTTGCAATAAGTGCACATTGTGTATACCTCTAAGTAGTTACACTTGTAAAAGATTAGAAAGTTCAATTCTAAAATGTAGTACTCATGGTTTTTATTACAGTTCTTGAGATTTCAAAATATAAGACAATCCATTTCATAATTTGCTATTTCAGCCTCTATGCAATAGATAGAGTTGACCGTGAAATATGTAAAACTCCTCTTATGGCCTCTGTCCTAGGAAAAAACTGCATTCAGCCCAAACTTTAGCAGGACTTTGTTAGTTTAGTGTTAACAAGTTAGAAAGTTACCAGAAACTAAGAGATTAAATACCAGTAAGTTTTTTTGCCTACTTTAGCTTTTTGATAGAAAAAAAACAAACAAAACTGTAGGGGTGAATGCATATGCTAAGGCTTCTCCAGGGTCCATGTGAAAAGGACTTTTTTCTAGGGAAAGCGATGCTAAGCAAAAAGACTAGACATTCTTATTCTTGGATAATCCTAGTGAGGTGAGATTTAACATGTCTCTCAGAAATACAAAAAGTCTTCCTTTACTCTGCTTTTATGATTAACTCTGAGGTTTTCTGCTTGCGTGGCTGCTCTTCCATAAGTTCATGTTCTCTTTTGCTTTGAACTTTTTAACATCTTTTTCGCTAACAGGGTGAGAAACTTCCTCAAAGTTCTTTAGAAGTCAGAACTTTTTGACGTTTTAACCTAAGATGAGTCAGTGCTAAAGGAAACCAGAACAAAGCAGTAAGCTGACATAGTAACTTATGCTTTATGTCAGATTTTGATTGAATATGTTAATTCAAGGTCAATATAGACTATTAATGCTTTCAAGTCAATAAAATTTGACCTGTTCAACATGTACATAAATAATTTTCCATTATACTGAGAATTCAAAGTGTCTGTATGAATCAGTGGTTTGTAGCAGCTTTTAAACAGAAGGTGGTACTGATTCAACCACACTGATACTGATCTATGAAAATTAGTTGGAGTGGAATTTTTAAAGTCTCAGGGAACATGAAATTCGCATGTGTAAACTGAATGTTTATTGCTAACAATTTTGAAAACATTTGGTCAGCAATACTGCATTCCAAACCTGCTTAAAGCCCTCCTAAGATTTAGCACCTCTATAAGATGTTTCATGTGTTGACTTGTGCATGTTTTATGTGTAATTCTAGTGACAAGTGGTAAAGGACTGTTCCGTTTACAAATTCTAATACCTTCTCATGGGAAGCAGTGTCAGTGCAGTTTATTACAGGGACCCCACCATATGATACTAAACCTGTGATATCAAGTAATTGAAAAATTGAAAGCTCTAACCCTCTGGTACTCACATACATCTTCCTTTAATTTGTTCTTTCTGTCAGCTCTCTTTTGTACTCTGAGAAGATTCTCACTCCCACTCTGGATTATTGTCTAGTCTCTGCAGTTGTGCTCTTCACTTGGATTCTCATTACCTGCTAGAATTTGGATGCAGCAAGTCCACTTAGATTAAGGCAGTACTCTGTGAACACAAGGATAACTGCTATCTTTGAAAGAATGGATGATTCTCTTAATATAAGGGCCAAGGCATCACAGAGCAATTAAAAGGACATATTCATTACATGAGTCATTGAGAATGCAATGAGCTGCAAAGTCATGGTGCCTAGGAAGACAAATTTCTCAGATTCATGTCTGGTAATTAGAGAACTAGTCTCCTCTATTATTATTACCAGGCGGCATTTCTGATTCCACAAGATCTTTTCACAGTGCTTAAATTCCCTGAGTAATACTCAAAATTCACATCAGATTAGCATTCTGTGTTTTGCTCTTCATAACATTTGTCTCTGCATGGTAATGAATAACTGAAGTAATTAATGAATCCTTTTGCCTTTGCAATAAAAGCAGCATGATCTCTACCCAATGTACAAAGAACATCCATCAAATGAATGCAACAGCCTGGACAGGAATAAAGGCCAACTGCAGCCCTGTGTGTCCAGCCTTCCTGCCTGTGTCAGCTGCATACCAAAGTGAGTATTTCTGGAAATAATCCATAATAGAGAGAATTGTGGCTCCCCAGCCTTCAAGTGCAGGATAAGGCCTTGTTAAAGGGATGTCTGGGCTCCCCAGGGTGACACAGTTGATGCTGGTCACTGGGTGAGACAGGTACCCCCATAAATACATCTGCAGAACAAGGATCTGTCTCTGAAGCACTTGCAAATGAAAAAACATACAGGCCTAAGTATATTAGATGGTGATATGTAAGGAGTAATTCCTATGTTAAAGCAGTATCTAAAGAAAAAGCAGGGGAAAAGAAAACCCCAACCTTGAGGCTGTTCTATTAGAGTTTTTTTCCTCAAGAACCTCCATTCTGGAGGAGATCACTCAAAGAATTGAACTGACATAAATAAGTACAAGATAAAGTACCATTGGGCAGTAATCTATCATAAGATTAATACTTCATGGGAGGTATTGTTAGGATTAATGCTTAGAAATTGGCAGAGCTGCCTGGATCATTTGGCAAATTTGGAATGCCTCATTTTTGGAAGTGTATGACAAGATATATTTAAAAAGAGTTCAAGTGACAGGTTGCTTTATTCTCATTATGGTATTATTTTTGTAGTAATATTTTCCTGTGTAATATTTAATCTAATATTTATGCATTTTGGAACAAATCTAAAGATAGACAATTAACGGTTTGATTAATTAGCAGTTAGTGCTAGCGGTGAGAAGTTCTTGGCATGGTAAGAGACTTTCAAGTTCTTCTAGTTTCATAGGTAAATCTTGCATAACTAGCACTTTCTCAGAGTCCAATACTCTGTGTGGACCTGGATATGTTTTGTTGTTTGTATTATTAATCATTGAATATCAAATTACTTAAAGAGCTGTAAAGCTTGCTCTGGAAAGACCAGTTTTCTCCGTAGAGTTTGGTTTGGGCTTTTTTTAGGGATTGTTCTTTCATTGCATCCATCTCCTCAAGGCCATTCTTTCAGGAGTCTGTGTATCAGAAAATAAAAGCCTTCATGGAAGGTTGCTGAGAAGAGAAATAGATGCAGATGTTTTGCAGCATGAGATCTGGGAAACAAATGTAGGTGAACAGGCAGGCCATATTATGCCCCATGCAGATGTCTCCTTAATGGAGAGCTGTTTTCCTGGGATATGATGAATAATTCGACGTATAGATTAATTCAGTGGCCAGTGAAAAGATTTCCCTCTTGAACTGCCAGATTAGTGGGCCATTGCCTCTGAAATAGTGCTCTAAAGCCTTTTGATCTGAAATAATGTGCTTATTATTAAAATATGTGCTTCTCAGGTGGAAGAAGATTCTCCATCACTGCTGCTAATGTATTAATGCATTATTTCATTCACTACTGCTCTGCCTATTTTATTCGCTATGGCTCCTGCCATAGAGTCCTCCTGTCCATGAATTCTTGCCTGATCACTCAGGGATGGGCTGGCAACCAAACATTTGTATGTGTGTCTCTTACAAGCCTTTGGCTAGGGTGTTGCAGAAATCGATATTATTATGCACAATGAGTGTTGCTACAGTTTGTATGTATAGGTCCTGAAAGAAACCTCACAGACAAAAGAGCATCTTGGGCAAAGTGCAGTTGAGTGGCTCAAGTATTGTCAGTATTAATGGTAACAGACCTGTTTAACATCTGTCACTGAGGCAGGGCATAATTCAAACAGTTGAACAGGAATTAACCTGTTTGAAAAGCATCTGAAAGACAGTTGTGGCTAAAATCAAGTGAACTTATCCTTATGTTTTAATGGTGCTTCTGAGATATTCCTTGTGCTGAGGTGGGTAGGTTGGAAGGTTCCTCATACCTTTTGCATAAACTTGAGAATTTTTGTAATGGCATTCTTGTTCTGAAGCTGAGAAAGATGAGACTAGAGTATCTGCAGCAGTGGGAGGTGAATGGATGAATAGCTGTAAAGACTGGTGGCTCCAGTCCTCTGACTCACATGCTCCGTGGAACTGGTGGCTGAAAAGGTGGCAGTCTATCACCCACTTCTTTTACACACCATCATAAATGTATGAAGAAGTCTTTAGTCAAGCAATAGCTAATAGAATTTATGAGAAACAGTTATGACTCCTGATAGGAGACGCATGTGTTCATCTGAATAAAGAAATGGCAGATTCCAGAGAAACGGGCTCAGAGTATTGCAGAGCACAAGAAAATAACTAGGTTTCTGAGAATGTATGGAGAAATGAATGGGAGCCACCGCTTCTGCAGCAGGGAGTTTGTTTGTTAACAGTGAAAATACTGTTAATTGACAGTTCTTTTAATAACAATTTGTATCTCCTTCGTGGTTTATTTATATGCTTATATTTTTTTAACTGATAAATCTATTCTTTTTTTCCTTTTGTGATTATCTCTGACTACAAATATACTGTGTAAGGTACTTATTTCAGACTGGTAAAAAGCAGGGTTAGTACTGTGTAAAAGGTAAAAAAATTTGCTTAGGAGTATTGTGAAGTGGGAGAAAGAGTCTCCAATAGGAAAAATAATACCTATGAAGCATATGTTTGTGCTTGATTAGTAAAAAAGAATTGTTTCTTCAGTGAGTCACTCTTCTTCACAAGCATGTGGGTGAGAGAAGTTTCATGGTTATAATGTAAAATCCATAAGTATTCAAACTACTTGCTAAAAAAGAAGAAATTCTGCAATTCATTTTTTTTCCCATTGTAGTTATCAGGAGCACACAGTTCAATTATCATGGGCATTATATAAAACAATCACTTTAGAACTATTTTGAGTACAAATGTTATAATTCGTCTGGAAAGAAATTACACGTCCTCAGGATCAAATAATTCCATTTTGTGAACAAGAAACAACTTGTGAAGTAAAAACACCCCTGAAAGGACTGGTCTCAAATCTGTTCATATGGCTTGGCCCAACCCCTAGTGAAGTCAGTGAAAAGTCTCTGGTTGAGACTCTCAGAGAACTAGATACAACAATGTATATCTCAACTAAGTGTTTCTGCAAAAGAGGGTTTATTTAGTGTGAAGAAAAAGGAGAATGGGTACTATAGAAGGAAGACAATGAGTTGATAAAGAACATAATGTAATAAGACAATGAAATATCAAAACAATTCCAGCATTTCAGACCTATGGAGCTGTATCCTGTCTATTCCTTTCAGGCTGCTTGGCCTTACCTAGTCATCTGTTCTATTTAACTTGGTGGCACATGGCATTAGCTGTCTTGTAGTTTGGTCATTGTGTCTGTTTCACAATATCCAAGCAATTTTTCTTAAGGTAAAATCCTATCTTATCTTGACAGGATATTTTGGAGGCGTTGAGCCAAGCACAATGTGACTACCTATCTTTAGAGCAGATATGGGTACTCTCCCCAGTACACACTGCATAATTCCTAGGGGACATTGTAGACATTACATGTTGTGGATGGGAAGGAAATTTGGTCTCAGAAACATGCTAAAGGATGTATTAATCAAGGGTTACAAAAATGTAATATAAATTCTCTGTTGGCAAAGTGATTTGAGTGACTTGTGTGTTGCCCACTTTACCTTTATGGGTTGGCCACATACCAAGATTGGCAGGATTAGCCAATCCTGCCTTCTTCGAACAGCAGCTTCTATTTAGGCATCACAATGGTTTTATTTCCTGATGTTCCTAGGAAAGATGATTAACTCACATCCCTGAGTGGGAATCTTTGGACAGTTCAGCCCATGTCTTGCTTTCCTAATTGTATAGATCTGGTTGAGTGACAGGCAGTAAGAAGGTTTAAACTGTCCTGCCCTTATTTCTTACATTTTAACAAACCTGAAAAGGGAGATGTTTTATATTTTCAGCTTCGAAGATCAAAATACCTGTTTAATAACTTGACATTCTGCCATCTCTTTTTGATCTGTTATCCCTTAGTTGCCTTGAAGGTAATCAATGCTTATCATAGAAGCCCCAGTCTTAGTGTGATGACTGACACTGTAAAATTGCTTAGCAAAATTACTGAACTCAATGGGCTCTATTTCTGTTGTCCTTTACACAGGCAAATGCTGTTGGCCCACTAATCTGGACATGCTCAGGAGGGGAAAACTTCTTTACCTTCCTGAATACATGTCCTGTGCAATCATGTAATGGAGATTTTTACCTGCTTTCCTGATAGTTACATATGAAAGCTATTGCTTTATCATTTCTTTGCTGGCACAAAACACATCTTTAATTAGGATTTTAGGATACAATGCTAAACATTTGAGGTCAGTCAAAAAAGCTCTGGGACATGTTGATGAACTAGAAAATGGAGATAAATGGTGTTACCTTTAACAAATGCATTCCAAAATGTAAAGGATTCCAAAATGTAAAGGATAACTACACAGTTGATGCAATCAAGCTTTTCCAATGTAATAGTGTTTTTAACAAGATTTGGGGCCTAAAATTGACATAGCTGTAATTACAAGTCCTGCATGCTCATCTACCATGGGATGCACATGTTGTGGTCACATGCACACATCTGTTATTAAGTCTGCTCTACCAAAAAGCTGAAGAAATACACTCTGAAATACATTTCTTTTTAAAGCCAAATATATTATTCCAAGTAGGGAATATCAGACAGCTCCTGCAGGGAATGTGACTGGATTTGGCAAATTAAACAATGTACCTAAAACTTTTATTTCATTTGTTAGCTACTGGTGATCATTTACCTGTATGGCTTTTTCTGTTGCATTTCTAAAACTGTGATTAATATGATCCAAAATCCTATTATGCTTATGATAACTGAAAGAAAAAAGTTCTTATTGTTTGAATGCATTTCTGTATGCAAGCTTTCTGTAACTTTCTATCCTCTTACTTCATTCCCTAGTTTGCAGAAATGTATTTTCTGTTCTGTCCCCTTCCATTTCATATTTTATTTGCTATTCTGCTTTCTTATTCAGCATAAATAACCATTATGCTCTGCAGTCATCTAACTTCATTCATATTGGGAATTAGTACAATATACCTCCAGGCTGCCTTCTCACTAGCCAGAACAAAAAAAGGAGCCTGGCTTCAGCTCCTAATGAATCATTCCTTTTGGGGAGAAATATAAAGTACAGTTCACTGAAATTCCATTAAAATCTAAGATATCCCTTAAAAGTGCAAGTGCAAGTGTAATACATTTAAATGCAGAATGGAAGACAGACTGGGCATATGAAAAATGAATGAGCACTTACAGAAATGATTGTGCTCATTTTAAAACCTCTGAAGGTTACTCTGGAAGAACTCCAAATGTTGTGACCACAACCACCTCCCAGTTTTCAGTACTATGCCCTGTCCCAGTCATGGACTGGAAATGGGAAAACTCACTTTTAGAATGATCCCATTGCAGTCTGAGTATTGCATCACCCCAGATCCTTCTGCATGGTCATCTTTCCTCTGGGTTGGTCCTTTTAGTGTTACCTCTACCTCCTTCTTTGTACTGGAGATGCTATCTTAATATAGTTATAAGATTTCAAGACTATTTTTAGCTTAAAAAAAATCTGAAATATAATTTCTATTTTCTTCCCCATCTGTGAGCATCAGACCAGTTATATTTCTCTGCATTCATTTCTGGTATTCCCCTTTATAAAGGTGCTACTGTTATGTAAGTGCTCTAGTAGAAACTCTCTAGGATATACCAGTAAGATTTCAGCTTCCCCTTCCATATGGTTGATAAATTTGTTTTTAAAACTGGAATTTTAGTCCCTTTTTCAAAGTGAAGCTTTCAATATTCTAAGCTACTAATCTAAACAATAATCGACTGCTATTTTCTTTCCTAGTCCCTTACACCTGGTAAGGAAATTTTTGATGACTATGAGGCAGGGAAAGTGAAGAGACAGAGTGCTGATCATTTAGAGGAAAAATTTTGCCCCACAGAAAAGGTTTTGATTAATTTCTCATCTGAAAAAAAAACAAGGAAGAAAAAGGTTTTTTCTTCTTTCAATTTTGAAACATTTAGACCAAAAATATAAAATGGATTTCTTTCTGTCTGTCCTGTCAATGGCAGGTGTCTAGAAGTGACTGGAGCTTGGCAACCATTATGTCTACAGAGGTTTCTAATACATATATATATATATATATTTATATGCAATATGTTATTCAACATTCATTCATATAATTTTAAGTTGCAAGATTAAATACTCTTATTTGTAAAAATAAAGGCTCCTCTCTAGTGCTGAAGTACAAAAGAAAACCAGTGTTTCTGGGTTTGGATTTCTCCCATCCTGACATGGAGATCTAAAATAGTTCAGATGAATCTTGACAACTAGAGCATAGAGCACATGAATCCCTCATGGTATCTTTCAGTAGCAGATTACATACAACTAAATTTAGGTGTCTAAATGTAGGAAAGCAATTCAAACTCTTTGCCGTGTCTTCAGCCTATCTCTTCTTTGCTGCAGAGAGGCAGCAATTTGCTGCTGCACCATAGAGATGGTGTTTTCTCTGCCCACTACCCAGTGGCAGGACCTGAGGGGATGGCCTGAAGCTGTCAGGGGAGGTATACCCTGGGTATCAGGAAAAGGCTCCTCACCCAGAGGGTGGTTGGGCACTGAACAGGCTCTGCAGGGAAGTGATCACTGTACCAACCTGACAGTGCTGAAGAGGCATTTGGACAAGGCTCTCGGGCACAAGAGTCTTGGTGTGACTCTTGGGGATGGTGCTGTGCAGGGCCAGCAGTTGGACTTGGTGATCATTTTGAGTCCCCTCCAATTCAGCTTATTGTTTCTGTGAATACCTGCTGAACAGTGTGAGAAGGAAGGAAACAACACACAGCAGCTCCTCCACAGTTTGAAGTTACTTCAAAGAAATTATCACCTATAACTAACACATTAGAACAGAAAATACGAAATAAACCTCTCCTTGTTATTTGTTCTGGAGACAAGCTTTGGTTGTAATATTGAAATAATGCTTTACTTAATACAGGACCTCGTTATTTTATGTGACATTTTAATAAAACATGCTAAGATGGAAATGGAAAGATTTTAAATACTTATTTTTAATTACTTAATAATCATTTAATCAAAATCATCTTCAATGTTAATGATTATCACTGTCAGTCCTTTTCTCACACATTCTTATATATATCATATTAATATGAACCTTGATTGCTATGCTTATTGAAAACTGCATTCTAATTTTCTCTTTTAAATCAGCACTGTGCCCCAAGTAAGTGAAGAAGCATCTCAAATCTTTTACTGGTTATACTTTCAACAAATGTTATAAACAATCATAAACCCTCTAGCTTTATAAATCAATTCTGTGTATTAACATGTTGTCAGTGATCTAATGGCCAGTCATTCATGCATATACTTTAATCTCTATCATGTAATATCTTTTCAGTTAGGAGTATTTAAATCCAATAAATTCCATGTGAAAAACTCCGAGGTGTTTGAGTCTCCTGTTAAATGTTGGCTAAGTCACCATGCTCAGGGTGTGTCTGTATTGCAGCTGCTCTAGCAATGCTGTCTGAGCAGCTGGAAATGCGCACTGGGAGCCAGCAAACTGCTGGATCCCTGGTGGTTTGTTTGGGTTAAGAGAAGCTGCTAAGTGAGAAATTGGTCCCTGTGTAGCTCTGTGCTATCTCAGTTTGACTGCTCCAGGAACCTGAGCTAGAGTGGTTTAAGTTATCTTGGCTGGTGAGGTGCAGTGATAATGTATCTCACTAATTCAAAGTCTAGAATAATTCCTCAAGAATTAGCAGAGCTTTTTAGATAAAAAGGCAAAATAGACAATGGCAGTGACAAACCCCTTCAGTTTTCCTCAGTTTCTTAGGGATGATTGTTGAAAAATCTCTCAGGATGCACAGCTAAGTTTCAGCTTCAAAACAGAAGCAATGTTTGAGTCATGACACTTCCTACATTTCCTTCTTCAATCCCATTCTGAGCCCTACAGCTGGAGTGGCTCTGAGACCTTCAAAAAGGGGTCCCAGTGTCCCTTGGTGGCACAAAACAGAATTCTCATTTCCATAACACTGAGACAAATCATTATTAAGATGGCACAAAGACACAAGTTATCATGGTTAAAAGTTTGGCCTACCAACAAAAAAAACTTGATTTTATACTTTTCCAACATGGAAAAAACCTTAGTGCAAGCATGGACTAGGCAGCATAATTGGGGTGACATACAGTGTGTGTCACTAAAAAAGCGTTAGTTGCTTTTTAATTTTATTCTGGAGTGTACATACAAGATACACTGCAATGTTGACATCCAGTTTTGAAGCTTAAGACTCATATTTAGGGTTAGAAGAAAACAGCACAGCTGTGGCTTCATCCCTTTCAGTGGAATGCCTAAAACCAACGATCTAGGGCACTAAGCAGGAAATGGTGAAAAGGGATTTGAGGATTGATCTAGATTACTCCGAGGGTCCTGTCCAACCAAACTGATCATATGGTGAATGAGATGGTTGAAGACTTTAGGGTCTATGGTTTTCTTACTAAATGTATAGGCAGGTAGTGATGAGAGCTACCTCAGTGACCATGGCAGCTACACAAAGCTGTTGGTGTATGCTCTTCTCTAAACCTGCTATTACTACTGCAGCAGGCTCACAGGCCATACTCAGAGAGGTCTCAGAGTGAAAATAGAGTGGCAGGAAGAGGAAGGCAGAGTGATAGGGAAACAGCAATGGTCATTTGCTGGAATTGTCAGTGATTGCATAACATAGAAAAAGCTCTTCTGAGGCTGATGAAGCTGAAATTCTTATGCATATTCAACAGCATAAACAGATTTGAGGAACAGCAAATCTTGGATGCCACCAAGATTTCAGGAGTAACTTACTCCTGAATCGGGAGATCCTTACTCTTTCAGAAGTAAGAATCGCTGACTTGGAGATACAGAGGGATACTAAGGGAAGCAGCTGTCATCTGCCTTGGTGCAGAACTGGTCCTGTTAGTTCCTGACCTACCTGCTATAGCACATAGCCTTACATCCACTCTCCTTCTGAGGAGGTGTCCAAGTCCCCAGCTTCTCCCTTTCTCCTCACTATTCAACGCTTACTCAGTATTTGAATCAATACTAAATATTGGGGTGAGGGGACAGATTAAGCCTGCACTATAATGTTTCCTGGCAGCTTTGCCAGGTTGGTACTGGATTTCAGAAAGTTCTCACAAAAATATCACCATACAAGGTTGTCATTCAACAGGGAAAGAAAAATATACATTCAATTCCTTGGAGTAGCTTTTTTTATTAGAGCTGTCAGAATTCATTGGCAAGAATGGAATTCAGAAGGGTTCAGGCCTCACTAGAAGAGAATAGTAATAGCAGCAGCAGAACAAGTTATACCTCTCTTGACCTTTGCATGTATTTTAAAGAAAAGGGAAGAGAAGTAAAATAATGCAAACATCCTGAAACGGTCCATACTTGGATGCTTTTCACCTCTTCCCAGCCCATATTTATGATCAACAAATCCACAATAATATCAGTTCAGAGAAAACAAATACCTGATGTAATCTCCCTATCAGTTCCACAACTATATTTTCTATTTTATTCTTCTGTGTAGATTTTGTGCTGTTTGTATTCTAGAGATTTCCAGTTGATAGAAAGAAGGAAATGGAAAGATTATTAAAAAAAAAAATTATTACACCCAAGAGATTCATTCCTGTACCAAAAATCCTTGACAATTCTAGTCACGTTGGATCCCTTTTAGAGCTGCAAGGGCTGTCACTCATTCTGTGCAGTAACCTGGCATTTGAAAGCTTCCAGCTTCCCTCTTGATATTTCCTACTCTGTTTAACTTGTTCAACTGTATTTCCTTCACAATAATGTATGGCCCTGAGGAACTGATTCTTTTTATACCTGTATTTAACTTAAACCATTTAAGCTCTGGTTTTCTGTGAAACTTTCTGCACTTTTTCTCTGTGATCAAACATTATTAAATTAGTGCTAAAAGTATTAAAATCTGCTAGTAAAATTCAGTGTGATTCTCTCAATTTTCTCTGCAATGCCATATTAAATGGGAAGAAGTCTTATTATATAACCTTATTTAAAAGATGCTAATGAAGATGACTTCTCCACTAAAATATGTGTTTTCCAAATTATCAGGCAGAAGCATTCTGTATGAAGTAGTTTGTTTTCTTTCACATTTTAAATTGAAATTTAATTGGAGCTTGGTCAAAATTGTCTGAAATTGAAGACTCTCTTCCCAGCAATAATTTAATTAAAAACAAATTAAGAGTGGGAGATGCAGAAATGGAAGATGTTCTGTCCTGTAGGAAAAGAAGGAAACCAGACAGGTACAGTAACAAGGAGAGGAAAAGAAAATACAGTGGGTGTTACTGTTTGGATATATTTCCTTTTCTGATTTTTGATACAAGGTTTGACTTGTTTAAAAAAACCCTTTGCATTTCTGTTGGTGGTCTCTTTTCCTTATCCTTTGGAGGTTAAGTACTTTTGGGCTGTAGTTTAGACAAGTGTTGACACATGAGGGACAAGGGCCCCTCAAAGCAGCAGCTACTGTGGAGTCCAGCCAAGGAGGACAGGAGAAGGACATAAAAATGGTGTGAGCTGAGCAGATCAGGACATAAAGGAAAGCAGAGAGTGGACTGTGTTGAGTTCTTAGGGCAAGAACTGATCTGATGCCTCCTGCCTCCTAAGAAAGCAAAAGTTAGAATGAGTGACAAGGCACCTTACAGGGCATCATGGGAAGTCAGTTAGAAAAATTAGAAGCACAGCTGCCTACACATCTCTGGTATTTCATGAATACAGATGCTTTTTCAGAGGACAACTCACAGCAGGAACTTTTTTCTCTCTCTGTCCCATATATAAGGAATCCATAAAGACTCAGAGCCTGATATTAGGTAGGTAGGATGGAGAGTAATCTCAGCATAGCTGTTGGTGCTTTGCTTTTCTGACCATCTCTATGAATTTTAGTGCTGTTATATTCTTGTGAACACACAGGTAATCATCACATTGAAAAACACAGACTTCAGTCATCAAGTAGCACAGAGTTTGCTGAGCTTGCCAGAATTTAATATGTAACAGAGAAGAAAAGTGAATTAGTAGTCAGGCAATTAGGAAATAAATTTTTCTAGGTAGTTGACAGCAGAATTGTGCTCTATAGATGAAGAACCTACAGTAAGCCTTATGAACAAGATTTATATTTGAGTGTGAAGTCAAATAAAATAATATAAAGCTATTGGGCTGCTTAACATATCAGCATAGATAGCTACTGTATATATTTATGCAGCCTATTACCCTTTCCATTTGAACAAAGAGGGATTTAAGTTCCTCTTTTGATCACTTAAGAAGTGGTTTCCCAGGAGGTCTCATTAAACAGGATTATTTCAGCATTAGTCAAATATTTCTTTAGCAGGTGTTTTACAGGTTGTAGAAATCTCTGTGATTATAGACAGAGCAAACCAGAGGAGATTTCAGCAATATTGTGCCTATTTAATTAATCCTGGTAGTGTGCTGGAACTGCATAGCTGCAAGGGTAATAATAAAAATAAGCAGGAAGTTTTTGTGTAGAAAATGCCCATCCAGAAATATCTCAGGATATCTCATGCAATGTAAGTACACTCTGAAAAAGTTATAAATAATGTTGTAATTGAGCCACTATGAAAATAAACAGGGAGAAAATGAAACCAAAAGATAATGATTTTGTGCCATCAAATGCAACATTTTGACACAAAATAGATCTCTGCTTTCTAAAGTTCTGTTCCCGAGGAAAACACCAGAGCCTGCAAAGATGCAGATATGTGTGATAGCTTAAAGTTCTTATATGGCATCCATGCCTAGAAGGCCCAAATGAGACAGATACTGTGCTCTGCCAGGCACTGTATGAACAAAACAAATGATCTGTTTCTTTACAAAAGGTGATGACCCTGGTTCTTCAAAATTTTAGTCAAGAATTTATATTATTATGTAAAGGCAGCAGTCCTATAACAGTTCGAAAGCAAATAATTGAAGAAAGAGGATCTGCAAAAGCAAATAATTGAAGAAGGAGGATCTGAAGGCACATTTCTTTTCTAAAAGCTATACAGTGTAAACCTCGCTCATTCATAAATGCTGTGCCTGTCTGAACCAGATTTCTGCCTTTCTGTAATTGGAGTAGTGCTACTTTTGCTCACAGCTGGCAAGCTACCAAAAGCAATTTGAATCAATTAGTCTGCCTTTCTGTATGAGATATTTAAATTTCATGTGCTAGTTTCTGAACCAAAGCAAATATATGATTTATTTCAACTAAATCACTATTCCCTCAACTTCCTTTGTAGGCCCTTGAATAGTTTCCAGAGTAGCTGCTGACTCTTAAGTAGGAACTTACGCTATGTCAATAAGATCTTTCCTAGTTTAGAATGAACTTGTTTCTGTACCTCCACTAGCAGGGCTGTGAAGGCCTAGGGTTCAAAAGTGTTTTTTTTTTTTTTTTTTTTTTTTGTCAAGTATGCCAGTAATACTCAAGATGTTTTGGGGGAATATCCCCATTTTGCTTCTAAGAGGACGCTGGCAAAACATTGATTTGCTTTGAGACAGAATAGAGACTTTCAGGTTATATAGGCACTGCTGGGAATATTTGTCAGAATATATTTGACAAAAGCTGGTCTGTGTTGCTGAGTTAAAGGCAAGAATAGGGAATTGTAGGTGGATAAACTGAAGACTGAGTAAGTGTTTCCAGCTGAGAACTAATATTAGGCAAGGATCTTGTGCCATGAAAAACTAGAAAAATACAGCACTCAAAGCAAACGAAAGATAACACTTGAATTCAGTGAGGTGAATTCAGACATCATTTGAGCTGGAAACTTAAGAACATAAACCATTAGAGAGCAATGGAGCCTTCATGGAAAAGCAGGAAATCTTAAGGCACGTGGCTGGAGGAATAGTCTAGTTATGCTTCATCTAGCACTGAATCAGCTGCAATAATGAGAAAGGGTGAACTCACTGAAGAACGCTGCAGGATACATGTCTGTTTTCTTTTATATATTGTATATATTTAAAAGATACAGTATATAGTATAAAATATATATAGTTGTAATAAATCAGCTAAGACTCCATTTTCTTCAGGCAGAAAAAAGCCCATTCTTTACTCACATAACTCATTTTATACAGTGTTCACAGACCTCGTGTGCAACACCAATTGGCTAGATGTTTTCTTACTACTTCATCTATTGGTCAGAAGGTGATTTGTGTGTACATGCTAAGACTCAGGTGTTTAAATTTTTCCTTTGTGGATTCCTATGGGATATATCTATTGTTTACACAGGTGCACTTGTTTTTCTCCCCCAGAATAGGTTGTTGTGTTAATGAACTTGTCATACCTAAGATTGTTTTGCATGGGAACTTCCAAGTTGCACTTTGAAGAAGTGACGCGCTAGTTTACTAATTCAGCAGAGCAAGTCCTGATTTCGCAAGGCCTTTCCTTTATAACATCTTTTACCTGTCTACAACAATGTATCTCATATCTGTTTATACTCTCACTTTTGCAAGTGACAGAATATACTGCAGGTATGGCTGCTAATACAATGTTTCTCTTTGTAAAACAGATACAACCTTTTCTAAGAACAGGAATTATCATCTAGAGCACAAACATTTTTTGCCTGAAGATGACAGTGTTGGTGGCTTTATTAGCAATAAATAAAAACTATATTACCTTTTCATTTGCACAGAATCATAAAATATTATTTATCTGACTCTGGGTATGGTAAGGAACAACACATGGGCCAAGTCATGAAACTCATATATAAAATGTCATCTACTGATATATTTAATAGCACAGTTTTATTTCTTACATGCCAGATCCTTGTTTGCCTAAGAAAGAGTGCTATCAACCTCCATTCTGGTGTTAATTTGGAGGAAAGGAACACCTTTAGAAATGTCAAGCAGATTCTAGTAAAATGCATTGTTAATGGCTAAATAAGTTTGAAAATAATCAAGTGAAAGAGGTCCTCAGAGGACTTTTCTAAGAATGTTACTGTCTTCTTGTTCAAAATGGGGGTGCAAATATGCTTTTATTTCCTCTGATGAGGGAGATTTGAGAGAGAACTGGAATGACAGTTGTGACTAACATGGCAAAGTGTTTGATTTTGCATGTCTTTGCATGACCATGATTTTAATCTGTCACTATCAAAAAGATATCAGCAGGGTGTCCTTACAAAAGCTTTGGCAGTAGCAGTCAGAATCTAGTGTAATGAACTCCAAGAACTTCTAGTGCTGCTTATCCTTCCAGCCTGATAGTGAGCTGTTCTAAGATTTTATTACCATTTGCTACCATTGTGGGGGCTTCAGTCTAATGTAAAAAGGAAAATTAATACTTTTTCACCTCATGCTCTGAAGCATTTCCTATCAATGATTCCAACTGTCATGATTTGGCTGATGTTAGATTATCAGTTTTCTCCAGTGTATTTGTCTCAGTGTATTTCTGAGAAGAATAAAATATTCTTAAGAGTAAGCCAACTAAGAAATACCACTATATTTATAGTTTAGAGAAATCCTCTCAAGACAGCTGAGGAATGAGAGATTAAAAATATAATGCAGTTTTTAAAGTTATTATGAGAAACTTGAGGCTTTAACAAGTAGTGGACAGGAGAATGCAGTTTTCCCTTCTTCAGCCAGGCAGTTCAATTCCACAAGGACCCACGGAATGCCAGATGGTGCTACTGTGATTTTATAGCATCTGAGGAACTTGTCTGGTTGGTTTACAGTCAGTCAGTCATTGTTTCAGTGGCAACTCTGAGCCTGAAGTCTTCTCTCAATCCATATACTCATTAATTAAGAAAGATTTTGAGAGTGCCTTCTTCATTGTGACAGCTCAACTAGTCAGAGAAGGGTTGTCTCTTCAGATATCTCCCTTCTTCAGAAAGACGGGATGAAAACAAGTTTAGCTTAAAAGTGCTTTTGTTTTCTTTCTCTTCCTTCAGAACCCAAATTAATAATCAGCTCTGATTAACGAGTAGGACTTGTTACATAGAGAGCCCTGGAGCTGGTGGCTGGAACATGCATGTATTGTTAGGTATCTTTGTCAAATTATTTAACTCTTTTTAATCTCAGCTTGTCCCGCTCTAAAACAGCAGGGTAAGGATCAGGTATTTATCCTTCTTCATTAGGTTTATCATTAAATTACCGTAAGTGTTCACAGTGACCATACGTGTGCCCTGAGTTATTAAAGAAAGTTTTTTGGTTTGGGCTTCTTTTTAAAATTTTCTTCTGTGTTAGAAAACAATCATATGCATAGAAAACGGCTCAAAGACAGTGTTGAGTGAAGAGCCTGGGGATGGCTCTGGGTGAATCTCCAGCCAGTGGGAAAAGCTGCTTGAACTGAACAGCAGTTGTCAAGAAACAGGCTGAAAATGAAGCAGGCAAACAGCATCACAACCATGGACCCAGGGCAGAGAAAGGGTCAGACCTTACCAATAGTATTGAAATTCAATAAGTACATAAAACATGCATCATTTTTCCTGCTCTATCAAGACTGCTTTCTTACTCATTTGCATTTAATGGGTACAGCCTTAGAAATATTGTAACGTAAAAACCAAGACACCCTCAGTCCCATGGCAATTAAATGTTCATTAACAAATTGGTATCGCCTCCTAATTCGCTGTTGCCACGCATGAGCAGCAGGTGAATGTATCATCTGGGTTGTTATGATAGTGTTTAGAAGAAATGTCACATCTACTTTTCAACTAGTTTTTCTCTTTAGGTTTTGAATACAAATGAAGCATTAAGCTTGGCTGCAACACTTTGTGGGGCTGAGCAGTGGAAGAAATCAGGTGAATTTTCAAGCCAGTTTAAGTTTCCTACAGGTTATAAAGGTGAAGAGAAGAGGGAAATAAATAAAAACTCCTTTATTTTGTGAAGTTCCTCAGTCTAGCTGGTGATCACTAGGCCCACTTGGTCTTCAAACAATATCTGTATGAAATTGCACAGGGGATGAATATTGGAAACTGCTGTGGAAAACCTGAGCACTTAATTGTGTCTGTTCAAGGAATCACAACTACTGCAGAAGAAGTGAATGTGAATATCAATATCAATATCAATATCAAGCTATAATTCAGCACTATTGTACTATGTGGCTGTAGATGTTCTGTTGGCCTAGAATGTAGAATATACAATGCCTGAAAACTTTGATCCAAAAGATAGTGTGATATATAAAATAAGACATCACCAGAGAGATGAAACAATCTTAGATACAGATTAAGTGGAGGACAGGTTAAAAACCTACTATAGGATTTTACATACAGTTCATTGCCAGTCAGGTGCATCAGTCACAGCTTTTCAGCTGTGCTTAAAATGAGCTCTTTTAACTTAATAGTCAATATGCTGCAGCTGCTGGGAAATGGTACATGAAGTAGAGAAATCTGCAATCTTTCTCTTTCAATTGAAAGCTGATATTTTAATATGAATTCTTACTATGCTCATATTATTGTTACTGGAATGAATGAACAAAAGAACAAATCCTAATTGGTTTAAAATCACATTAGTCTGATAGCCGTGATCATTGGGGAGCTTCAAATTAATGATTTACAAGCAGTTAATTTATTTCTTCTGGGAAGATGTGAAAACTATTGTTTTCTAGATTGCAATCTATTAGAATTTGGCTAAGATTAACATCTAAAATGAATGACTTTGCTGTAGAGATTAATTAGTATTTGATGTGATTATGTATACACTTACAAATCAAAGGAGAGGTGACATTTCAAGATATTAATATACTAATTCTTCTTCCAGAAAGGAAATAGTATAGAAGCCTGTAACAATGAGAGCCTCTCTTACAGGGACAGAAAACCACAGTGGCAATGGCACAGAGAACATGGCTGTAACGGAGAGAAATTTCCATTGCTTTCCTCCTGGGGGTAAAATTGAGGTGGATGAGATGGAATATTTGCATTTGGGGCTCTCAGTCACAGAAACCTTTAAAATATTCCTTTAATTATTGGATCTTGTTGCTGATTTGTCTGGGAGGGTTAGACAGCAGGGAACAGTGTGAGCTTCCTGCTGCTACAATGCTTTAGGAAGTTGATTTCATGGCACCTCTTAAAATCATGGGGCTAACTCCTCTGAGTACGGGATAGATGCAATGCAAGGCCTTGATAGGACAGTTATTTAAAACAAATCGTGTTATAATGGACCAGTTCAAGAAAATCTATTCTGGACAGATGATAAATAGCTGCCAGTATATGCAAGTTTTTTTTTTTTTAAAGAGGGTGTTCATCAAACAATAACTGAAAGAGCTGGAGTGTGCAGCAAACAAGCTTTATAACTCATACCCTTGTCCCTCTATTCCATTGCTATCTCTACTGAATGGTAACAGCTTTGTTAAATCATCAAAAATTCAAGAATCCAAAAGTAAGGAAGCAAAACCTTAGAGAAGGAAATTCTTCTGTAGTCTTTGTGTTAAACTTCAGCAGGCATCCAAATAAAATCCCCAAGGTCCTTAAAAGACATTAGACAGACTAATCATGAATCTTGCCCTTACCTCCTTGTGCTGCTAAAATTGTTGCTGACAGTGAAGATCACTGCTTCATCTTTTCTGCTTATATTCACGTATCTGGCATAATTAAATTCTTGAGTCTCTGTTTTTGTCATGGAGCCATGGCGTTGCCTTTAGTTTTTATTGTCTTATGACTACAAATAAAAGTAGTGGCAGATAAGGTAGCACAGAGATTCCAATATCACTATCATGAAATATGAATGGCACCAAGCTGGTTTATATTCCTCCGTTTGCAAGATGCCTCAATACTTGAAAGAAATAAACATGTTGTGTAAGTATGGAGATGAATAGGAAAGAATGATTTTGAAAATGAGATAAACATGAAATGATAGTACAGTATAAGATTTTTTAAAATAAATGTTAATCCATGTAAATTTGTGAGGAAAAACCCCCACTAGATTAGGAAAAAAGAAAACCACAAGCAGCAGCAGATCAAAACCAAATCCCAAGTGTTCCTTGCTTTGCATAAATTATTATTTAAAACTTCTGAGAAGACATTGGTGTAAATAGAATTGACTACCGAGAATATTGACTTGGCTTAATTTAGTTGTGTAATATCTGTAATTGAAATGGGGAGGAAGAACTTCTCATACTGATTCCCTACAGGGCCCATAATAAATGCAATTACTCAGATTCAAAGTCATGTGCTGATGTATGATTTTAGCACTGTTTTTAGATGTCATTGATTGTTAATTATTTGTCTGGTATGATACAAGTGTAAAGTATAACTCCAGTCGAAATGATCAGTATTTTTCCATTCATGTTTCCATAATTTCTTAGATAAAATATTTTGACAGGAGCATCTAAAAAAGACACTTAAAAAGTATTTCTCAGTGATCCTAGATTTATGCTGAATTTTTGGAACCATATGACAGATACTTATGATCCTGAGGCTTGCAAACTGATTCAAAAATAGAGCAAGAAAGTTCTTTAGACTTTTGATTTAATTATTACGTGTGGGAAGAAGTAATTTTACACATTGTTTGATTTTATTTTATTTGTTTCAAGTGGAAAGTTTGGACTTCTAAGGTTTTTTATATAGTCTATATTGCTTGATTTGCAAACAGGTATTGTTGCTAAGATACAAAGCAATGAGCTATCTCTGTTAATGTAATGACAGATTTTTAGAATCTTTACATTTTTTACTCTATATTACCACTTAGAATAATAGCTAATCCTAAAAACAAGTTCTAATTAGTTTTCTCTTTGTGGGTGTTTTATGAAAAATATACTTAATGGAAGTACATCAGAAGTAAATGCGGAAATGTAGAATAATCTGAACTTCTCAGTTCCAAGTGGTAGGGCATGGAGGCAACCCTTGATGTCTGAGCACCTGCCTTCACAAACTCGAAATAAACTCATCTCTGTGTATGTCAGAAATAGTCCACAGCTTTCTTGCTTCTCAGCAGGGAGCAGCTCCTGGCATGTATTCCCATGTTGCAAAGCTCCTGCTGGTGCCCCAGGCCTGCTAGGAGCAGGGAGAGGTGGGAGGCTGGACCGAGGCACTGTGGGGTGGACAGAGCAGCATGGCAGCCACGGTGCCCTGGCATGGGCAGGTGGCACCAGCACAGCCTTGCTGCTCTGGCCCTAGCAAAGAAAGGGAAGAACATGGAAACTAGAAATTGCTATTTGTGTGCTATAAGGCTGTATATAAACAGACTATTCCTTCTGCATTTGTGATATCATATCTACTGGCCATGAAGCACTTAACAAGCCACTCCTGTCACCTGTCACAACACAATTACAGGGTCATACAGGTGTTTTGTCCAAGGACTCAGAGCTACCAGGTTGAATACTGGAAGGTAAAGAATGATAGAAATCATTCTTTAAGTACTCTGAAATGCTGTCATTTTGTCAGCTCGTGTGTCACAAGTTTATGTGCAGTCAGCCCTACAGAGAAGATGGAAACTGAACTCTGCCACACAATTTAATAAGTTGTGTCTGAAAACAATGTGCCTTCCCAAAGCCCTGAACAGACAAACTTGTCTCATCTTTCACTTATGTTGATGTCCTAGTGGTGGAGCTAGTTCTTTGTGAATTTTTAAACAGAGGCTTCAAGGAATTTCCAAGTGATGATAATGTGAACATTTTTCAGTGAAGCCTCTTCCTCCACTGAAGCATTCTCATATGAGTCCTTTTTTCTAAAAAAGGAATGTGGAATGGTTCCACTTCAGTGGAATTCTCTGTTACACTAGAAAATATTATCATAATCTCATAATTCTCATAACTTAATTTCACTGGTTTCTGTAAAGTTCCTGTAGGCACCTAGTAAAGCTTGTATGTCCAGGTCTTGTGAGATCCAGATTTTCCTTGAGGAACCATTTATATATCTGTACATATCCCATAATGCATTTATATTCTCTTATGGCTGAAATCTAGTAGGAGATCATGGCAATTGTACTGTAACTAGTATGTCCAATCTCTAGGGTGAGAGAGGACTAACGATACCAAAAGTTAAATTCTCACACATTCATATCCTGTAACTTTCGTTTGAGGAATGAAACCAAACCAAACCAAACCAAAACCAAAACCAAAACCAAAACAACAACAAACAAAAAACCAAACAACAACAAAAAAAAACACAAAAAAAAAAACCCCACCCAAAACCTCAAAACAACAAAGAAACATGGATTTGAATGATTTTTAAAGATTTTGGGAGCAACAGAAGAAAATGCATCTGTCTTCTTTGTTGCATTTCCATGTGTAATGGAGAGATGCTTCTGAACATATTATAAACAGTATTTTCTGACCTTGTCTGAAAAAGTCTTTATCTGAATTTCTTACAAGTACAAAACCAAAGCTCTTCTCCCTGATGTTTAGAACATAATTTACTGTCATTTTCTTCTGGGTGTGTTCTGTTGTAGAGCTGACAACCAGCATTGACAGAACAGGGGCAGTGGGCATATACCATATCAAGAGTTTGTTCTTCACTTTTCATCAGCCAAATTACATCTACACTTGGTCTTAAACACAGCAAATCATTGGGGACTTAAGTTTCCAGTTCTGTCCAGTCTCTGCTTTCTATGTTGGCTGTCAAAATAAATAACAGTATCAGATTTCATTAAGATTTTCTATGGTTAAATCTCCCTCTAAAAAATGTTTCCTTTTCTAAGATGAGGGTAAGATAGGAGCATATCAACCCATTTTTAGGTTATTTGTGTGTTAAATCAAAGACAGATAGAGTTATTAATTTGGTTTGTTTCGAGGATGTTTGCTTTTTATACTAGTACTGCATTAGTTCTTATCTTTAAATACTTCTCGTAATCACTTCTTGCCTAATAATCTCTGATTGCACTTGACTTTAAAGTTCACCCTTCCTGATTAGAAAGCCAGCTTCATCAAGCCAAAACCAGGAGTCAGGAACAATATTATCATAATGTTAATTGATTCAGAGGAAGGAAAAAAGGTGTGTGGCAGTGATGTGTTGAAGAAAGGAGAACTTGAGACAGTGTTTAATGGATGCTTGCAACAAGAGCTCCATTTTACTGGTGCCTGATACTTCTCAGGTACAGGCAGTAGGGAGGAAAATTTTTCTGCCTTGGATTCTCTGAGCTTGTGCATGAAAAATGTAAATCTAGTCCTTTTCTAGTCCTTTTTATATTAACTTTCTGTTAGATATACATGTAACTTCTTGAAAGAATTTAAGAAAATAATTTAAATTGATTCAATGCATTTTCAAGAAATAAATATTAGGGGAAAGTCTGCCAACTGTAAGAAGTCTTTTAAAAAGCGCTAAAAAACCCAACTCATCCTTTATTTTCTCCTTGAACATTCAAAAGCTGTTTTCTAACATCTGCTTTAGCAGTTGTTCTAATATTTAGATGAAACTTGTTCATATTAAGTGAATAGAGTTACTTAACTAAAATATATTGACTACCCATTTGCTATTCTCCAACAATTGTCTAAAATAAATATACCTGCCTTCCATTCTTCACTAAACATCTTCGTCTCTTACTGGAGAAGGATTTATTGAAACAAAATAAATTAGTTCAGGGGAAAAAAGCAGAACCCAGCAGCATTATTATGGTACCTAAAATTCAGTAGTGCTGACTATTTTTTCTGAAAGTTAAGGAAACATGTAATTAGAATTCTCCTGATGTATTTTGGAGTTTTAACTATGAAGTGTATGCACTGGACAAGCAGAACAGTTAAGCAGAATTGCTCAGATTCAGAACAATTAGTATGCTAAGAAACACACATACTTTTACGTCATTTCTGTTTCAAAGTGCTTGGATCCAAAGCTGTCTTCTTTGAAGATAAACAGTGCTTGCTTTGAAAACTATATGAACTTCAGGGTAGATAATATTGGCATTTTCATCTTCCTGTACTTCTTATTCTTGTCTTGCAAAAGAGAGGAGAAACCAGAATGTTTTTATAAGTAGACTGAACATAATTTTTCCTGCTTCTTTCTGTGGCTAAAAATTTAATTTTTGAAACTTATTATGTAAAACTTCTCTCTAATGGAATTATTATAAGGATACTGATGTTAATGAACATGTTAAAGAGTGCAGACTTTGAGAGGCAGAAGAAATAAATCCTATCCTGCAGAATCTCCTTAAAAGTATGGCAGATAAGTGAAAAGAAAACAGAAAATGTCCACAGAGATCTTCATACATGGTAGCAGTATAATGATTCCCAAAGATAGTTCAAAACTGTCTCTATTAAAATCAAGTTATTTTGGAAACCAGAATAATTTCACAAAAAAAGACAGTTAAAAGCACTTAAATTGTAATAATTATATCTGCTTTGTCAAGGTTTTGTGAGTTGTATGTTCACAGACCCCCTGAGCCTCCCTTGACCAGCACAATTTAGGGATCAGTTCAAGAGACATTGAAGGCAATAACCTGTCACCTATTCCGTCGTTTTGGCTGTTCATCCTCTTACGCCTCTTAATTTATAAATAAGAGGGTCAGATTGCAATCTCCTATGATTGCTCATTTGTTGTCCACATTGAGTTTCAGCTTCTTATACAAACTGAAAACTTTACAAGGATTTTGTTCTTGTCCTCAGAACTGTTCTTTTTAATTTTAAAATGCAGGTTGTACCAGTCTCTTTGATTCTAAGCTCTATGACTTCTGGCTGTAATATAATATTTCAAGTTGCATTAAACTTGCTGGCATGAAGGCATTGAACCTAGCAGATGTTTTTGGACATGATGCCCTTTTCAGTGTTTATATCAGCAGAGCTTAAGCCAAACCATGGAAAAGAGGAATCTGGAAGGGCTTCCTTCACTGTCTTGCCCCATGCCCCATTTCTCTATCAGAAATACTTGCAGCACTGAAAATGTGTACAGCTGGGCTTGATTAACCCTAAGGAACTCTGAGTTTGTTTGAATTTCAAATAAATTTATGCATTCGTCAGCTCATGCTGTTCCCCAAGTAAGCCACAATCCTTTGTGTTCTGTCATGAAAAGAAGCGTAAGTAGCCAAAGTGCTCCTTACCATGTAATGTGTTGGGTTATTAAAAGCTTATTAAAAGGTCATTATTGTATTAATTCTCCATAAGCACTCTCTACTTGTAGATTATCAGGATTTTACAGAAGTGTTGAAGTAAAACCTCCTATATCAGCCTCATATAAGGAGTAAGTTTAGCCCCTGGGCAGGAACAGAAGAGGGGATGCTTCAAAGCGCTCAACAGCCTCTCTGGGCTCCCCTCAGAAAGGAGGGGCTGCTTAAGGATAGGTTTCCCCCTTGGTGAGCTCCTGCTAGCAAATTTTATCTACCAGGTTATAAGCAGGTTAAGAGTGTGTTTAGACTTGTCAAGATGGATCTCTGAACTAAAAAGTCACTTGGATATCTGATGAATTCCCATATTCATCAACCCTCAAAATATTCTTGGCTCATATGTTGATTTTAACTACACCATAATCGCTGTTCCGTGAGACAAGATAATTTCATGGGAATTACATTATTTGACTTTCCCTAGAGGACAGGTGCTTCAGAAATCATCCATCTAAAAACAACACAGAGTCATAATCCATTATAGAAATTTCTTGGAAGAAATATTCCAAATTCACTATGTAATATATTGGCACCTTTAGTATCTGAAATGGTAGTATTTTTTTTTCTTTTCTTGGTGCAGAAAATGTGGCATATTTAGCAGCTTCTGAAATAGTTTTTTTTTAATTGCTATCTATTTCAAGTTATCACAGAGATGTTGAAAGGACTATTGAGCATTTGACAGAAAGTTCAGGATTTAGGATATTCTTGAGCAATACAAGTGCTGGAGGTTTATATTGCAGAGACTAAGAATTTTAGGACATAACTCAGTAGCGATCTTTTGCCAGGTGGGACAAAGAAGCCTCTCCAAAATGGTGACTTGCATGTCAGACTGTAAATAAAGAGAAAAGCTTAATTTCCCAAGAAAGCAAATATTTGGTCAGAAATCCTCAGGGCTGCTTTAGATTTTTATTGCTAAAATTCTGCTTTTCACAATTATACTCATAAGATGCTAATCAGCCCATTACGTCTTACTTTCTAGAGCAGTAAATTCAACTTCTAATAACAAATCAACACTCTAAGAAGAATTTTAGTTTCTTATCTCAGTTCTAATCTAGACACCAGTCAGCAAACAAAGGCAAAAATCAGTCCTGTGGTACTCATTGCCTTTGCCTGTGTAAGAGATTCTAATTTCAGCAGTTAATGTTTTCTAAATGATCCCAGCACTAGAAAAAGATTTTACTGGGTTAGCAGTGAGGCTGTCCTCCTTGAAGTGCTGCTTTGGATTAGAATTACAGTTTCTCACAATTCTAATGAAAAACAAAACAAACCCTCAAAACATTAATGCATTTCCAGTCATTGATTTTGTTCTTGCTTTTACTTTTTCCTTGTTAAATTATTTTATAATCCTTAATATTTTATCCATCTTTTGATATGCATCTTTGTGACTCTTTGAATAGAGTCATAAACCATCTAAAAATTACATACCTATTCTGATTTTTTTGTTTTGTTTTGTCAGGTTTTTTGGCCCCCTTTTTTTTTCATACAGAAAAGGAGTACTAGCTTACATGGCTCTCCAGTAACATTTACTGTTGAAAGTTAGCTTTTAACTGGATATTTACCAAAATCTCTGTGTTTTTCATTTGCTGTTTCAAATGCCTCAGCTAATTTTGTACCCATGTACACTGAATACCAACGAACACTCAGTAATTTTCAATGGCTAAGTCCCTCCTAATCCTTCCTGTGTCATCTTAAATTATTTGAATTGCTGCTTAGCATTGTGTTGTCAGCAGTTTTGTAACTCTTTTGCTTGATTCTATCAGCTAAATTGTTCCTATAGAGAACATCAGGACATAAAATGGACTGGAAATACAAACCAGCTTAAGAGTGCTGTCTAAACACTTATCCCTGAAGAGTTATGTACAGGTTTCCTAATGCCTTTGACATAGACTAACTGCAGGTCTTTACAGTGTTTCCCAGTAAATGTTTAAAGGATAGAAGCAACTCAAGCATCCTTCAGAATTGTGTCATTATGCTATAGCAGTAATTAGACAATAGTCACTGTTGCAGTCTGCCTGCAGTATGCAGCAAGGTCATCCCTGTAAGGTCTAGGTTAATACATCTGGGCAACTGTCCAGTGTGATCAATATTCAGTGTTACGTTATGATTTTTCAGTTCAAAATTTCCTCAGGAAATGATCCTAATTTTCCTAATTTTTCATACCCAATACAGTATGAAGCACAATTGGTTGTTTTTATATCTATGTTTTATATAGAAGAATACTGATAGCAGTACTTAAAAAAAAGGTGAAGTTCCCTCTCTCCCAAAATGAAAACAGTCATAACTGGTAAGCTTTTCAGAGAATGGACATTTTCAAAATATTCCCTTTTAAAGAAACCCAAGAAAATTTCCATTGCAAGCTCCTGGTGTGCTGGGGATTGCAGCAATATCTGTGCTGAACTTTTATATAGTTGGGACCCATGACAAACTCCTTGTGGGGCAACCTGCCACAGAGATAATCTCACAGATGTTATGGGATTGTTTCTAAACACTGTTATTCAAAATCCAGACATCTCAACAAGAAGATATGGTCTGACATTCTGCAACAGGAGCACCTTATCTTTTTCTTTAAAGAATGGCTATATTGAAGATGATGCTGAGGCAAAAAAATGGTCCAAAGGCATAATCATACAATCTGGTAATCTGTGATAGACTTTAGCTATTATATTTTGGCTACTTTTTCTTTTTTTCCCTTCACATATGTGCATTGTCATAGGGATTTGGACATCCTTCTTATCAGATGCCTGTGATCAGATGCGCTTTGACTTAAAAATAATTCACACTATCTCCACTTTTAAAGCCTCTAGCTCCAATTTCTAGTCAGAGCAATAAGAATTTACCAAATGTAGCACAAGGTCTGAACTATAATGAACATTACTTCCAAGGGTAAGGTCTACTGAGACTATTAATACATATAATACCAACTTTATCAAGGAATGAACTGACATAGTAAGAGGCTTCTGAGAGTTTCAAATATTTTCTAGGGTTTTAATATGGCATAAAAGATATCGGCACTCTTTAAACTTAGTGAATGCATCTAATAATGCAGTGAAATGGAAAAACAAGTCAGTACTTCTTAGAGAAAATTTATTGGAAATCAGTGATGTTATTTTCTATATTCTCTCTTTACCTAAATTAATTTCCAGTGGCTAATTAGCAAGTACAGCTTAAAATAGCATTAACTTCTGGGCTATTGTTTATCATAGTAATTAATAACAAACAAAAGGCAAAACCAAAATATTTTCCCTTGTTACCTTAGAGCGACTAAGCCATTCCCCTTTTGTTGTGGTTTGCTATTTTATTGTTAAAGTTGTATTGTTCTGTGTTTTGTAATGGTTTATCCCTAAGTTGTTCCCCCTGGTTTTCGGTTATAATGGTTTGTTCCCCTCCCGCCTTTGCCCATGTCCATCAACCCTGCACCCAGCCCACCTTCCAGAAAGGTCCCTGTCTGTCTCCCTAGTCCCCTCCCAAGGCTGTGTCAATCCTCCCTGGCTCTTCCCCTTTTTCCCGAATGTTCCCTGTCATTTGTCCCGTTCTTTGCATCCTATTGGTTATATTGTATTCTCCCCACCCTGGTTCTGCCTGATTGGTTGTTGTTGTACGCCCCTTGGTTGCTGTTATTGGTCCCTGCATTGTACCCTCCCAATGGGAGGAACCCCTATTTAAGTTGCTGCGCACCCTTTCTCCCTGCCTTTTGGTGGTTCCTCTCCCCGACCCCGGACCTGTACCTCGTTCCTCTTCAATAAACCCTTCCCTGGGTCTACCAGAAGGTCTCCCTCTTACTCCTTGTCCTGTGCCGGACCGGCTGCTGTCTCATAGTGGACACTACATACCCTTACCTGGATTCTCCTGGAGATATCTGGGAAGGGCCACTCGTGGCACAGACCCACCCGGAGCTAGCTGGGGTGTCCAGCCTGAGTGGACAGTTGGACGGGCCGCATCACCCTTTTACATATTGTTGACCTTTTGACTCCAACAGACCAATACAGGACTAAATGAGTTAAGTATCTGAGTTTCAGAGAAACACCACAGTTAACTGTTTCATTGTTAATTTATCCCTTGGCGTTTGGGTTGAAATAATCAACAAATATGCAGAATACTGTCAATGATATCTGGTTGATTTCCACTATAAAAAAATATCTTTCATACTTCAGTTTTCTCTCAGTGTTTAGACTGAGAAACACTTACTCACAGTGAGTGCAGTTTATTGACTTTCTCAAGTAAACACCTTTTAATATAGACCAGGGAAAATAGCTTTTAGCTATAAACCAGTCATACTAGTGTTAAGAATTAACTGCCCAGTTCCTAAACTGAGAAACAGAATGAAGGAAAAGCCTAGCTCAGATACATGTGTTTAATCTCCAGATATTCAATCCAGTTATAATTTCCCATTGTTTCAGACTGAGAGTATTTTTTAGTATTACAGTTTACAGTAGGGTTTTTTGGTTGCATTTCTGCTTGTATTCTTTCTACCAAAGAAACTCAGACTAAACTCAGGTTGAGGCTTTTATTGTTCTTTGTCCTAGTATTTCAACAGATGCCTTACTTTTTTCTGCTGCATGCAAATCTGATTCCTTTGTGTTGGGTAGATTCTTCAGACAATTTATACAATTGTAGGCTGTGGTTAACATCTCAGGGAGCATGGTTTGATGTAGTGTTGAGGACCCATGTGGCACTGTGAGTGTTTGGGGATCTTCCCTTGACATAAGTCTCCTCTATGCCATGAACTGCATGTGTGCTATCAAGTGTTTGAGTTCCTCAAGGCTTCTCTTCAATTCTCTTCAATTTAGTTTTCTTCCAAAGAAATCTTGTTTGTACAAGCTGAGAGCACTCTGCAATGCACACCAAAGCATGCTAGGTTGCAGGAACCAGGAGTTTTTGTTTTAGAAGTGCATTCCTGAGTCAAACTAAAAAAGTAGTGTGGATACAGCAATGGATTTTGTGTATATGTGGTGGAGTTTGTGCTCTGAAGTTGTTGTTTGTTTTGCTCCACTAAGATTAACCTTTCTGCTAACGTTTCTGCTATGTTCTTTATGCTGCTTACATAACAACACAACTCTATCTGAGAAGATAATACTTCATGCTCTTAGTTCTAAAGGTCTTTGCTCAAATTCTGTGTCTCATTTTGTCTGATAAAATTCAGCTCATTGCCTACAGTCCAAAGTGTGTCATCAGTCACAGGATGGTAACCCAACCAGATGGGAGATGCCACATGCTTTAGGCAGTCTTCCTTATTTTCTGCTGTGCTCTTTGAATGTTATTCTCCTATGCTGGATGAACTCTCAAGTACATACTTAAAAATATGTTCCTCGGATTAGATTACTTAGTTTTGGCAGAGTTCATAAAAGTCAGTGTGATGTTTTTAATTGATTTTTGGTGGGATTTGGTCAGAATCTCAGACTCCTTTAACTTCTGAATCTCACCCACAGTTTGCCTGTTTCTGCGAAAATTTATGTATTCAGCATCTGCAACCCAATCTGTGTTCTGATAACCTTTAGTCTAGTTAAACTAAATTATAAGTTAACATGATTCAAGATAGCAAAGTGATCTGATGACAGTTGGTTGCTTTACTTGTGTAGCACCTTTTGTTCTTTTGTCTTTTTGTAGTATTTTGTAGTTCCATCTCCAGATAGTTGTCTGAAAAGTAACTGTTTCATGCAGCTCACAAAATAGCCCTTCAGTCTGTAAATGCTTTGATATGGAAGGAGACAGTTTTTATTCTTAGATAATGATCTGTCACACAGAATCCCAGCGCAGATTTTGTTGTGTGCTCCTGTCCAATTAACCTTTTTTTTGTCCAAGCGTTGCCACTGAGTCACTGTCAGTTTCTAGTTGTCTTGTCTCTGTTTCTTATTCATGAAATAATTTGACAGATTCTTTGTTTACTTCCTTAGATTTACTTGCTGTGTTATCATCTTTAGAGGAGCAGTTAATAAAAAATGTTTTCTTCCTTGCTGCAGTATAACTTGGTTTAGAATACCAAAAGCACATAGAGAAATTTTGACATTTCAGCAATTCATGCATTTTATAAAAAAATCTCAGATATTTAATACTGGCTAGAATAAACATAATTTTTTCTACCTTAATGCATGTTAAAAACTACTTGGATGTTCAAAAAATTTAATTGGCCGCAGCTGAGTCAATCAGTGGAGAAATATACTGGAATAATGAAGAATTTGAATTTTGTAATACTAGTTGGGTTTTTTTGATGAAGGGAGAGTCAGTGAGTTATTAACATGAATATCTTTGCTTAATTGAAGTAGTTGATTCACAAGTACTTAGTAGTCAAACTGCATGCCTTATCCTGGTTCATTACATTAATTAACTTTCTAAGCACTGTAAACTTACCTTCCTCAAAATATGTTTAGACTGAAAGCTGTGATTTTTGATTCACTGTTTTTATTTTAGGAGGGATCTTTACAAAGTAAGTGGGATTTGACATCGGTTTTGCTCTCATCTTTGGGACTACTCTTCAGTTTATATATCAGCTCTGGGTGAAGAGGAATGTAAGCATACTCTGGCTGATTACCCTCAGCCTATTCTGCCACAGAAATTTTGGAGGAGTGTTGCAGTGTATTGTTTTACTTCTGTTTTGCCCATGTTAAATGGTTCATCCCTATGTTGAAACCCCTACGATTCTGTTGATCGTAGTTTCTGTTACCCTAATTCCCGCCTCTACCCTGTCAGTTAACCCTAGTCCACTCTCATATTTCCAGAGTATTCTCTATCCGTCACCCTAATCCACACCCAGGCAGTTGTCAATCCCTCCTAGCCCCTCCCAAGTTTCTCGCAGTTTCTGTGCCAGTCATCCCCTCCTCAGTATATCATTTGCTGTTGCCCTGTGTTTCCTGCCTATGTTTCCCTTTATTGGTTGATGATATGTTCAGTCCCGCCTTGTGTTACACCCCCAAGTTGGAGTGATTGGATGCCGGATTGTACCCTCCCTTGGGGGAGGTCCCTTATTTAAGATGCTGTACCTCTGTGATCTCTTCCTTTTGTGGTATCCTCCCCTCGCCTCCAGTTGCCTCCTGTTCCTCCCATTCCCTCAAAAAACCCGCTCCTGGACCCGCAAAAGGACTCCTCCTCATCCTTTATCCTTCCTGAGACGCACTGTCAGCCAAGAGGGTTCTAAGCCTTAGCCGCACTCCTGATTCTCTGGTATCTGGGAGGCGGCCCACTCTTGGTGCTGGTCTCACCTGGAGAGCTAGCTGGGCAAACCGAGCTTGGGTGGAGAAGGCGAGACACATCAGAGGAGAGTTGGCTTCTCCTGTCTGCTGCATAGTTGTGCATTTGTGTTACAGTGAAAGGCAGAATATACATAATTTTCATGCTGATGCAGAAGCTGGATGCGAAAACACCTTTCGGTCTTGTTGTAGCTGAGTGGCTCAGACACTCTATAAGCCTGTTTCCCTCTGAGGACATAGCAGACAATCAGAGGGAGCAGTAACAGCTCAGTCACCAAGTGCTGTCATCTTCATCTAAGGGACCTCAGCAGCCTAACAGTGGCCAGTAGAAACAGCTTGTTGGGGCCTGGATAGCTGTTAAGATGGTTGCAGGTAAAGAGGCAGGAAGGGCCTTTGTATGGGTTCCACACAGATGTTTATTTCAGCCATGTGCATGGACAGTCCAGAGTCGGAGGCAAAGGCAAAGGCAAACCTCGTGGTGAAGGTCCAGGTTCAAGTACATGGGATGTTCAGGGTGGGGGGAGCATCAGAGACCAATTACCAGGGGACATAGGGATGGCACAAAGGTGGCATTAGGGCATGGAAGCCAATGGGGAAACAGGGTGGGAGTGACCGAAAGACTGAGGGACAGGGAGGGGGCACAGGGCTGACCAAGGGAACAGAACAGGGGTACATTGGCATAACAGAACAGGGTTTGCTATGAGAGAAGCCTCTTGTGTCTCCCTAACTAGGGAATGCCTTTTAGGGTCTCCACAACTCTCTCTTTCTTTATTAGTTAAGAAGGATTCTCTCAAGGATTCTAAAATTAAATGTTTGAGGCAACTGAATGAACACAAAATGACAAAAACAATCAAAAGCACCCATAAGATAATTTTCAAAAGGCAAGCCATCCCCTGCGTCCCCAGTGTCCGAACAGATTTTCTGAAGCGTTCTAGAGCTGGTAGGAAGGAGGTGAAGTTTTCTTGGCATGGCTTATCAGGAAACTGAGTCAGGAAAGGGATTCCTCGGCAAGGACTGGTACTCTGCCGGTTGTTAGCATTGTGGTTGGCTGTGATCGAGTCTGTATGAGGTAGAGTGGGGGTGGTGTGTCTGTTGAAACTCCAAATAGAGATTGTTAATTTTGAAGAAAACGGCTGTTACCTTAGGAGACTTTCCTTTCTTCCCCCCCTCGCATCATTCCCCCTCTTGTATTAAGAATGAACTTTGGGAAAAGGGATTGGTAGCTGAGTAGCAAAGCACGGAGGGGAAAGGGACGTAAGAATTTGAGGGAACATAAAGGATTAATAGGATCTGGGGAAATCCCAAAAGGAGTTTGACTTATTTAGTGGATGGAAGAAGGGTAAAGTGGGAGGGAGGCAGGGAGGCCATAGGGATTGTGGGAAGACATCCGAAGGAGTGTGACTTATCCATTTGGGAGGTTTTGTAAATACAGGAGGGGGCTCCTGGTTGCAGGATGGCTGGTCGGTGTTTTGTGTTGTCCTTGCTTTTGGGCTGCTGCTAAGGCATGATGGCTGTTGGCTTTGGGCTCCATCCCTTTGGTAGTTGTGTGGGTGACAACGTCTTCTAGGATGTGGGTAGTAGTTGCAGTTTGGTGCATGTTTGCTACCTTGCACTGGAACTCCACCAGATCCTGTGACGTTGGCTGCTTGGGGGCCTTTTTTTCCCTGTACTGTATCAAATTCCACAGTATCTCCATCTCCTACGCTGTGGAGATATTTAATGGGGTTATTCTTCTTTATATCTGTCTATGGACAAACACAACCTACTTGGTATCATTTCAGGTGATGAACCCATATCTATGTTTTACGTTGAACCATTTTACTGTCCCCAAAACTTTTGTGGCAATGACTCTTTTACTTTTGCCAGTGAGTTCGTGTTCGTGGCTGTGTTGCTGTTGTTGGACGTGTTGGCAGTGGTCTCCACAAAAGCTTACTTTGCTGCCTTGTTCCAAGAGATGTCATGCCATCATATATTTATCCTATAGGCTGGTATTGTACAGCTTTAGGAAAGAAGATGTTTTCTGGATCTTCTTTTTCTACAGTACCTAGTATAGAAGCATCCTACCCCGTTCCTGGGACCCTAAGAATTATCTTAGTACAAGTAAGAATATAATAATGCATCTGTTAGAACATAATAATACTCCTGTTTTTCAGGCTTGCTGACATGGCTTTATCACCAAACTCATCCACCTTGCATGAGAAGGAAGTGTGTCGTAGCCTCTTTCAACACCGAGGAATGACTTTTTGTCATGGAAAGTAACTTCTCTCTATGTTCATATAACAAAGGTAACTGATGGAATGGCTTAGAAGATTTTCTGCCTTGTTAGAACTGATAATATGATTTATAATGCAAACTGAATTTAAGAATAATATCCCTGCAGTATTAAACTAGTAGAGAACTATTAATTTCTTAGTGTTTTTCCTATCTGCAGCTGCTGTCTCTGTATGAGCTTCTCTGCCTGTATCCGTAACTCTAGAAAATATGACCCTAAAGGTATGTCCAGCAGACAGGAACATCTGCCAGTGCCATACTGTGTTCATGTCTCAGCTTTCTGGCTCATGTTTAGCTCTTTTGACCATAACTTGGTGTAGTTTGGTTCCCCCTCCCACAGAAAGCTCCCTACTCTAGGATACCATCCCTGTATGATAACACAGTATGTTCCTATCCTTGGCAGGGTTGTGATGAAGCAGATTGACCAATTTTTGAATGTGTGGAACTGATTTAAGGAACATTATCTTTTTAGGTACCATGACAGTAATTCATACTGTTAATGATTCAATACAGGGAAATAAATTTCCCAGATTGTAGCTGGAAAGCAAGAGGACATTGTCTCCTCAAGATCTTTTAATAGTGCAGTTATCAGATTAGCAATCTGTTAGCAGCCCAGACTGTCATGAGCAGGAACCTACGCACAGTATGAGCTGTCATTTATTCTTAGAAACAGAAAGAAAATGAAGAAAAAGAAAAAAAAATTGTCTCAAATAGTATTAAAGTTACCTTGTAATACTGGAATTATGCTCCATCATCACCAGGATCCAGGAGGGCCATAGATAACTGCACTGCAAGAGGAGACCTGAAATAAAAGGAGGCTAAAAACAATCCAAACCACAAAGCTTAAAATAAAGGAATCCTTTGGCATATCCTTGAGCTCCTGCAGAGAACAAAAAAAAAGAAGTAGCATGTACTGTGCTTTCTGAGACTTAGAGTTCCCAATACTATCAGAGTGAACAGACCAGAGAAGTAGCATGGAATTTCTTTAAACTTTATTTACCTGAGAGCATTTGAAATGTAACAACCTTGCTACTAGCACAATCCTGTTTTTCAAGACTGTGTCTTACTTTCTAGGGGGTTTTGTTTGTTTTGTTTTGTAGTTGTTGTGTTTTGTTGGGGTTTTTTTAGTGGTGGCAGAATCCCTGACATGTCGATTTTATGTCACATCATGGTGTGACTTGAGTAGAATGTGGGGTTTACTGTTTAACTCTGGGGGAAATAATTCAAACTGTCTTCAGCAGGTGAGCCCTGCTGGAATATTGCCAAATATCTGAAATGCTTGGTATAGCACCTGAAAAGAGGCTGGAATTGGAGACTGACAGGAGAGTCTCCCATATTGTTTATTTATTTCTATCTCAAAATTATCTTTATAAAATGAACAGAAGTCCAGCAACAACTTCTGCCTCTGTCAAAAGCGGGCATTGATTCCTGTTTCTAGAAACTTCATCTCACAAGCCCTCTTGTGTTTCATTTACAAAGTCAGTCTTGGCTATTCCCTGCAGAAAAGAAAAATAAATACAATGAATTTATAAAATACTTATTTTTCTACTCCTACATATTCATTGTGAACAATCAGTTTATTAAATACTTGCAGAGGTAATATGAAAGTCTTTTGCAGAGTCCATTTTGGAATAGGACACTTTGAGAGTGACTCTAATCTGCTGGAAAAACTGTATTAGGTCTATGCTTTTGATAGCAACCAGAAGTATTCCATAGGCTGTGTAATTGATCCTTCTTCCCACTTCTTTAGATGATAGCTGAGATTGTTTTATTTCAGAATTGCTTTGTGGTAAAACAAACAGTGAGAGCTGTAAAAGCTGTAAGAACCTTTAAAGAACTTCTACAAAAAAAGTTTTCTTTTTCAAAATCTTTGTTGTCTGTATGCTGTCACTCCATGTGGCTTTCACAGCAGAAGGAATTTTTCTAATATATGATGGTGTTGCTTTTAGCTGTGGTGAGATTTGGTTTGCACTGACACAGGTGATCATACACAGCTCTGTGTGCTAGTGAGCAATGCCTAGAAAGTCAATTTCCTCTGCTAGTTTACAGCTGGATGATTTTCCTATATCTCTGGAAACAACTGATATGACAGAATGGGACTGAAATGAAGCAGTGTATATTAATTCTTAAATCTTCATTTCCTCAGCCTCCCATGAGAGGTTTCATATTAGCTCTGTGGTTTTCTAAGCTTTCATATCTCTCTATACTGCAAACTGCATGAGATGGATTGCTGTGAACTGGGAAAGAACTGGACACCTCACTGTCCATTTACAGAAAAATGTGACTATGATATGTATTTGAAAATCCAGGCAGATGAAAAATTTAAGGACTGTTTTATTTCACGAGGAACAGAGGTCATATAAATTTTTTTATTAACTTACATTTAAGGTAAATATTGCAAGACAACATTTCTGGGTTGAAAATTACATGACTCTTCTTTCATTTTTGTTATCCATTAAGCATATTTAAGTTTTCAATATTTTGCATGAGCTAATACTTTTAAATGGATGGAGTACTTTGAATTATGGAAAAGCATTGAATTGGACTGCTCTAAGTTGCCATGCCTGTGATGCCTCTAGCAGGGAAACAAGAGCAAACAGCTGACATCCTGGGATGTGGTGATGCAGAATGGCTTGACTTGGTGCCCAGTGTATTCACCCCTCTCAAGTGCTCAAGTGCTTTGTTTTCTAGTGCAAAAAGCAAAAATAATCCCCCTTGGATGCTTCCATGCAGGAAGTAGTTTGATTAGTCTGTTAATTTCCTGTGTAGCTGTTAGATAACTAAGAAAATTCTCTTGGTAGTTATTTTCCAAACTTCTATGGTATTACAATTCAGTGACTCGGTGACTGAAAAATTCTGGCAGAAGACTCATTTCATTACTGTAGGCTTAGAAGAAATTAAATGAAAGATGTCAGGCTTTCATTGAAACATGTAAAATATGCATGAGCCTACTGAATTTACTAAGTATGGAAATTTACCCAAGTCAAACTAAAATAGCCTGTTTTGATGTTTGTTTCAGTGGTCTTTAAGTACATTGACGTATTGCACTGCATTCCTGATAGCCAGACTGTCATACACACTGTTAAATATAGAGGTCAGGATTATTTGCTTGTAAAAAGTGACTCAATTAAATTTCCTCTCATAATGCATTTTTGGTTTGGCATTATGAAGTTCTATTCAATATCAGGAAAACTGCTTTTTTCTCCTGGTTGATACTATCATGATGTCTAATTTTATTCATCTGTAAGCATTTCTCATATTTCCTGGAGGTATCTGGCAAAAATTTAGCCCTTCTTTACTGCATTTTAAATGTCAGTGAGGCAGAGACTGAGGTAAGAGACTGAGTTTGGCAATGTGACTGTGTGAGGATCTGTCTCAACCCAGACTGTAAACTGTTGTTTATGTTCACTGACTTTGAAAAAGGGTGCAGTAACTGCAGTCAGTGGGGAAAACAGAAAAAAAAAAAATCCCAACAAACAACCCAGAAGCCATTATGCGCATTGTTGTTAAAAACTACATTTCCTTAAGAAAGGGTCTTTGGTCTAGAAAGATAAGAGAGGAAAGGCTGTCAGGAAGAGCCTGCTGTTATCTCCTCTTTAATAGCAATGAATGGTAACTTGTTTCACCCAATGTATAATTTGCAGTATAACCAGCATGTGTAACCAGCTATAACCAATGCTTAATCTACCAGTTTAATCAGAGCATCTCCTAGGGTAGTATTTGAAAAAAGTCAGTAGTGCCCCACTCTGAGGCAGGTGAATTTAATGTTTCATACCTCAGAACGTAAGCCATAATGTATGTATGAGCCGATGGTGTAGATGACAGAAAGTAGGTATTGCCAGAAGGTCATTCAGCTGCAAAACATACAAATAATAGGTGCTCAAACAAGACAATTTTACCAGACAACTGCGATTTTATCTGCTGACTGGATGTTCTTTTAAATATTTTAAAGTGCTTTTTCTCCAAGTGGATGAGCAAGAATATAAATGAAGAGTGAAATACATATGTTCAAATATATATGGCTTATTAATTAGGTGTATTGCAACAGCTTTCAGTGGGTCTCAAATGTGCGAATAACAACCTAAAATGAGGATTTAAAAACAATATTTCCTGTTCTTTAAACACGGCAGTCTTCTGTTCTACATCATTTAATTCAGTAATCAAAAATCTACATTTTAAAAATCATTGCTCTTCTTACTTCCCATGAATAGAATGCAAGATTTTCTTTTCACATTTAAATTATTTAATAAGCTTTAATGCAAAACGTAACACTGCTCTTTGATTCCAAATGAATAAATCCCTATATTATCTTAACTTCTAATGAGAAGGTACTCTGTAATTTTGACAAGAAAATTTCAGTATGCATGTGAGTTTGAAGAAGGGGGAAAAAAGACTAAACGGGAAGGTCGGAGGAATCCAAATAAGTTTGTCATTAAATCTTGAAAAGTGAAATACTGACTAGGTTCCTGTCACACTGGCCAGAGTTGCACTCAGTTTGCCACTACGGTCCCGTGCCCAGAGTGGGTCACACCCCAGGAACAGGAGGCCTTAGATGTGGCTCTAGCTATTGCTCCATGGCCTTTTGGCTGTCAGACTGTATTCAAAGGAGAGCCAGGAGGAGGGGGAGGTCTTTTGCATAGGATAAAAAGGATTTATTACTTTGAGGAATCCGTCGGGCAAAAGACAAAAATGGCAAAGGTGCAACAACTTAAATATGGGGGAGGTTCAAGGGGAAGGTACAAATTCTTAGCAAATTGGAGAAATTCTGAGGAGGGATAAAGGGTAGGGTTTATAAAGGCATTGTCCAATGAGAGAGGTAGAGGGGAAAACTGGGTCACATGGACTAATGAGACGTCAAGTTTTAGGGGATTTCCAAAGAGGAATTCTAAGCAGGAGGCTGGCACAAAGCAGGATTAACAGGTAGTTTAGGATAGATTGAGAAGGTGGGTGGGAGGTATAATTTTGGACTAAACCATTAGCTTAGGCAATAACAACATACCATTAACAAGAAACACACTGCAACTTCTCCCCATTTTCTGTTTAAGAAGGAGAGTTGTGGCATTGAGGAATACATTCTGATTGGGGGTACGCATTTTTCCACCAGGACTGCTGTGTGGATACTGCTATATGATTGACTTCTTTGGTTGGAGAGATGGTGTCTTGGATAGTTTTTAAGACAACACTCTTCAGAATAGAAAAGGCAATTAGAATAAGGAATACAACTAATAAAATTAACAAAATGGTTCTGACAATAGAAACTAGCCCTCCTGTTAGTCCCCATCCTTTAAAGACGAAACTGAGCCAGTCTTCAGTTCCTTGTTTGGTGTCTCCGATGAGTTCTTGCATTTTGTTGATGGAAGCATGGACTCTTTTGCTTTTGGATGTTAAGTTAAAGCAACAGAATCCTTCAAAGTCTTCACACGCATGGCCATGTGCAAGAAGTAAAAAGTCTATGGCAGCACAATTTTGTAAGGTTGCATTCCTGGTTATTTCCTCATCATCTAGTAGGCCACTGAGAGCGGCTGATGTTAAATTTGCTTGTTTTGCAACCCAACACTCTAAGTGGCGCAATTCACTTAGAGCTTTTGCTGAAGCTACCCAAGGTAAAAAGAGGAAGACAGCAGATCTTTTGAGGTGTGACCAATGAAAAATTTCGGCATCACAATTTTTGTCCAAATCCTTAATACTTCACTTTTGGATGACCGAAACATTATTTTTGTTTTGCCAGTTTGTAATTTGGGTTTTGTTGGGAGAAAACAGCGACAAACACTCCAAAGTACATGGGCCTCTGAGAAAGGCAAGAGGGGATTCCTGCCCATTCCCAATTACCACAAATTAAGAAGGTGCCTTTGTCTAACTTTAGGGGACAGTAATTTTCAATGGAAGCCATTTTTATATGGCTGATAACTTGGCACCAATTAGAAGCAATGTATTCTTTTTTATATTGAATAACTGAAATGAATAGTTCCCTTTTATGTTGTGGCTGAACAACACACAGACTGAACACAGTAAATGGAAAATGAGGATCCTTTTCAAATTTCAAAATTTCAAACTCTTGGGGTTCTTCTTTAGCTACAGGTAATTTCTTGATCCAATTTCTTCATAAAATAAGAACGTTTGTTACAGGCATTTTTATGGAGTAAATGTTACTATCAGAATGAGAAAGTTCAACAGCAGTTTGGTGGAGGTTTCAGGAGTTGATCTATGTGCATAGGGTTTTAAAACTTTTTGGGTATATGTTAGATTTAAATGGAATCCCCACCAGGTTGACAATGGGTCATCAGTAGCTGCCATCAACAGGCACATGTGATCTTGCTTCAGGGCTTGGGCTATGGTGACCCACACATTTTTTCTTGGCTGAGGGATGATCCACGCTTCTGAGGACTGGCACAGGAGAGTCAGGATACAAATGGCATTTAGAAACATGTTCTCTTACCCAGAGAACATTCTAGGATGAGTGTTGCAGTTTATGTTTAATTTGGTTGATATTCAGTTGTATTGTTCCCTTATTGTAATGGTTTTTCCCTCAATTGTACCCCTGTGTTGTTATAAAATGGTTTCTCCCTTTCCCGCCTTTACCCCTGTCCTTCACCCTAAACCCTGCCCTTACAGTTGTCAATCCCTCCTGGCCCCGCCCATTCTTCCAGAACATTCTGTAGCAATCGTCCCCTCCTCGGTTTACTATTCGTTATTTTGTATGAATCCCCACCTAAGTTACTCCCTATTGGTTATGTGAGACTGTTAATCCCACCTTATGTTACACCCCTTGTTGCCCCTCATTGGCTGAAGCTTTGTGCCCTCCCATGGGGGAGGTCCCGTATTTAAGTTGCTGTAAGCCTGTTCTCGCGCCTTTTCTGGGTTCCTTCCCTCACCGTGCAGTTGTCTTCCCTCCCAATAAACCCTGTTCCGGAACCTAGAAAGGTCTCCTCCTCGATCCTTTACTTCCCCTCGGATATGGAGACGGCCGTGATAAGGGTGGAGAGCCCTAGCTGTACTCCTGCTTCACGGAAGCTGGGAGACAGCCCACTCTTGACACCGGCAGCCAGTGGAGCTAGCTAGGCTTGCCAGGTGTGAGTGGTCAAGGCTGCCGTGTCAGATGAGAATGCCGAACAAGAAACAGGATGGTGTTCTTCTGGGGGGAGGAAATTAGAGACAAAGTAAACATTAATTAAAATCATCTGACATGTCATTGGGAAAAGGAAAAGTTGGGGACAACTTGGCACAATCAAGTAGGGGATCGGGTTTTCCGGTTCCTTGGTGCCGGTGCCTGTGAAGGGAAGCCACAGGTACATCTTTGGTGGACTGGCCCGATCATGGTACGGACTCTGGGATGTGTGGCTTGACCCACTTTTGTGGGACCCATCTCAACCCGGAGGGCGTTGACACACATGTGTAGCCGTGACCCCAGGTGATTAACTCAAATAGGCCCTCTACTTCTGCTGTCTCAGGATTTTTTACTAAAACCAGGGGGTGTTCTTTCAATTTGAGCTGTGTGTTGTTGTTGAAATGCCAGACAACAGGTGGGTTTAAGTGTTCAAATGACGCGGCCTCGCCCTCCTCCTGTCCACACCGTCTGGCCCGACTAGCCCACAAGGGCGAGGCTCGGCGCCAGGAGTGGGCCGTCTCCCGAGAGATCTTCCACCGGGAGTACGGCTAGGGCTTGAGAAGCCCCGAACAAGAGACGCGCGTCCGAGAACCATAAAGGATCGGGCGAGTCCTTTTAGTGGATCCACAAGGTTTATTGGACAAGGGTAGGGGGAGACAACTGGGTCGCAGGGAAGGGAACCACCAAAAGGCACAGAACACAAGTAGACAGCAACTTAAATACAGGACCTCCCCCATGGGAGGGTACAAACTAAACGCCAATGGGGACAGTAGGTGGGAGGAACACAGGGAGGAGACAATAAACAGATTCTCCAATGGAGCAACACTTGGGCGGGATACAGAAAGCGGGGACAAATCACATATCGAGAAACCAACAACTGACAGGGAACTTTCCAGAACATCGGGAGGGGCCAGGGAGGATTGACAAGGGCTAGGAAGTGGTCAGAGGGAGAAGGACAGGGAACATTCTGGATACATGGGAGGGCCCGGGGAGGATTGACGCTTAACTGGGAGGGGTCTGGGGAGGTGTAACAGGGCAAGGGCGGGAAAGGAAGACCTGGGGCAGACCATTTCAGAGGGGAAACACTGGGGAGAAACCATTACAATTATAAATGAAATCAACTTATAATAAACTTAAAACTTGTGCACCGCAACATTCAAACAAACAGTTCAAGAAATTCATGGTAAACAACGCCTTACAGAGCTTAATTTGTAGTGGATCACTGGTGTCATTGCTTTGCTGCTGCTCTAGGACTCTCTTGAGCAACTGATGTGTTTGTTCAATAATGGCTTGACCTGCGGGGGAGTGAGGGATGCTTGTTTTATGTTTCACTCCCCATTTCTGCAGGAACTCCCGAAAAGCCTTGGAGGTATATGTGGGACCATTATCCGTTTTGATTTCTTTAGGGATCCCCAACACAGAGAAGGCTTGCACTAGGTGTTTTTGTGCATCTGCAGTCTTCTCTCTTGTGTGGGCAGAAGCATAGACCGCTCTGGAGAAAGTATCTACTAAAACATGGACATATTTCAGCCTGCCGAACTGCGGGACGTGAGTCACGTCCATCTGCCACACCTCACAGCTGTTGAGGCCTCTTGGATTTACACCGGCACTCAAGATCGGTACTGCGTACCTTTGGCAACCGGGACATGTAGCCACTATGGCTTTGGCCTGGTCCCGCATTAGTACATTTTGATGGAATTGTTGATGGCTCAACTTTGCCTGCTGAAAAATGTCTGGCAGGTTGACCATTTTGGCTGGGGCAGCCAGGGCATCTGCTCTTCTGTTTCCCTCTGCGATGAAACCTGGCAGGTCGGTGTGTGACCTCACATACATCACATAAAAAGGTTGCTCTTGGTGGGAAAAAAGATAAACTAATCTTGATAGCAACTTAAAGAGGTTGGGATTAGAGACTTCCTTTAAAACAGCATTCTCGGCTCTAGATAATACCCCTACTACATATGCAGAATCCGTGACAAGATTAAAAGGTTCAGAAAACCTCTCGAAGGCTCTGATGATTGCATCTAACTCAGCAATCTGAGGGGAGCCCCCAACTTTTTTAACATCTGTCTCCCATTGCTGAGTTTGAGGATCCTTCCGAGTCATCACTGACTTGTGGGATGTTCCAGATGCATCTGTGAAAACTGTCAGAGCATTGAGTGGCTTCTGACTTTGTTTTTCCTTGCGGTTTAATTTGAATGCCAAATTAAATACTTTATGTCCCGGATTATGGATTGAAATTTGTCCTGGGTAACTATCTCGAGCAAATTGGAGTGTCTCATTTTCCTGAAGCAACTGCTCCAAAACTTCTTTTGTTAACTTACCTGATGTTAGGATAAGTGGTAGATGGATGCATGCGAAGTCACACCCTGCTAGTTCTTGCATTCTTGCCCTGGCCTAGATCACTTGAGCCATCAACTCTTGTGGCCCGGTGATACTTTTGGACCGCTGGTGACTGAGGAACACCCACTGTATAATTAGGAGTGGATCCTTCTGACCCTGGTCCCACTGGAAAATCAGGCCATGGAGGTGTGGCAGTTTTCCCAAAACAATAAACTTAAACGGCAAGTTTGGCAGGCAGCGATGAACTTGTTTTGTTGCCATTGCTTCTTGAGCTTTCTCCAGAGCTAGCTTGGCCTCTTGGGTCAGAACCCTAGGAGAACTCAGCTCATTTCCTCCTTTCAATAAATTGAAAAGGAGGGCTAGGTCTTCTGTTGTTAAGCCCAGCCAAGGTCTGACCCAATTTAAGGACCCACACAGCTGGTGGAGATCAGCTAAAGTTTTTGGGTTGTCTCGGTCAATTTTTGAGGAGTAATGGTCCTCTTGTTAATTTGGAGCCCCAGATAACTCCGAGGCATCCGTTGAACTTTGTCTGTTTGGAGCTCGAATCCTGCAACAATCAAACCACTGACAACTAATTCAAGCACGTGCTGTAGTATACCGTAATGGGGGGCACACATGAGCACGTCATCCATATAGTGCAGGATGATGGCTTCCCTTGCTTTGGCACACACTGGGGACAGCAATGAAGAATGTACCACTGGCAGATATTGAGACTATTCTTCATGCCTTGCGGCAAAACTTTCCAATGGTAGCACTTCACTGGGGCTTCTCAGTTGATGGAGGGAACTGAGAAGGCAAACCGTGGGGCATCGGCAGGGTCAAGGAGAATCTGGAAGAAACAGTCTTCTATATCAATAACTACTACATTCCAATTTTGGGGGAGCATCGACGGGGAGGGCATTCCTGGTTGAAGAGACCTCATGTGTTCAATGACTTTGCTAATTTCTCTGAGGTCATAGACGAGCTGCCACTTGTCCTTTCCCAGCTTCCTGGTAACAAAGACTGAAGAATTCCAAGGGCTAGTGGTTGGCATAATGTTGCCTTTTCCTAACTGTTCCTCTACAAGTTCATTGAGCGCCTTTAATTTTTGTTTATTCAGCAGCCATTGACTTACCCAGACTGGGTGGTCAGTTTTCCAGTTCAGCTTCTCAGCAAGGCACTCATCAGCAGCTGCTATGAAAAACTCCAAGGAGTATTTGGGATTTCAATTTTCACTCCCCACTGGGACATGGCATCTCTCCCCCACAGGGGAATTTTATAGTCTAAAACGAATAGGCGTACACTGGCCAATTGCCCATTTGGCCCTTCAATTTGGACAATGTTTTTAGATAGTTTGGCTACTTGGGTACCCCCTTACTTTACCTATCACGGGTTGCAATTCCCAATGTGACGGCCATTTGGTGGTGGGGATGAGCATCATATCTGCCTGTGTCCAACCCTCCACCAAGGCGAAGGTAATCTTCACCTTGCTGGAGTCCACACTCTATCCAAGACTTGTCTTCTCCAATGACTTCTGCCCAGTAGGCATGTGGTGAAGAATCGTCCACTAGCAGTTTAATTGCCACTGGAATCACCTGGGCAATGATTTGGCCCTGTGGCAGAAAAAGGGGTGGGTGGACACAACGTGCCATGACAATGAGTGCCTCTAGCTCTGATATTATTATTTCCGGAGAGATTTCAATCTCTTGGGGTGTGTGCTTAGCGTCACCAATAACGACATACTTACAGTCCAGTCCGGCAAATAAATCCTTGTCAAGTGGGTCAACCAGCATGATTTGCCAGTGGCTAGTATTAAAGAATATGTTTCGTGTCGCAACTAGCTTAAAAGGAGCTTGTGGCTTCCAAATTTTTTCTGGGTCCTGATTCTGACCTTCTTCATTTCTTTCAACATTCCAAGCAGACACGTGCTCCCTGTCTAGTTTTTTGGAAGTGGCTGTTCCCCTCCCCACTGTAAATTTATTGGTTTATTTTGCAAAAGTTGCCTTTTCGGGCAAACTTTTGCTATGTGTCCCTCCTGCCCACAGTTAAAGCACTGAAAAGGTTGTTGGTGTATTTTTGGAGAAGCAGCAGCAGCTGTTCTCTCTACTCTGTCTCCTTTTCCTTGAGGCTCTGGGATGGTGGCTCTCTTTGTGCAGGCTTCGATGATCAAGTTGAGAGTCGGAGGTGATTCGAACGGCAGGCCCAGGATGATCTTCTTGCAGATGTCATTAGCGTTTG